>PVKB01000020.1:0-238946 GCA_004027205.1 Ctenodactylus gundi
TTTTTTTTTTTTTTTTGGTAGATTATAGGAAGGTGTGTTCTGTTGGGAGTGGATTGGCCACAGGTTGGGACACAGCTACTTCATCCACAGTTCAGCAACTAAGGGAATGGAGACAGTGGTGAAATTCATTTAAACTTATCTGAAGAAATATAACATGTATGTGTTTTGGTCACTAGGAAAGATACACTAAAATATGACCGGTTGAACTTTCAAGACTGTGCTAACATACAAGTTTTTTTTTTATTCTAAAGGTTTTCCATGCCCACACAGAATATTCTTTTTTTCCCCCCCAGAATCTATATATAATAAGCATTTGTGTTTGGAAGGGAAACAACTGAATCTGGAAATATATGACCCTTGTACGCAAGTAAGTTAAACAAAACACCTTCTTATTTTTAATTACGCTTTAAGATTAGATAAGGAAGAGTAAAACATTAAGTTTTTGTAATTTTAGTTACTACCATATGCAGAGGTTACTTTCAATGCTGTAAATACAGTTACTTAGCTTTTCTGTACATTTACGTAAGATTATCATATGGCAAACGAAGTGGTCCTTGATGTTGCAATATTAAGTTGCAATCATAACACATTTCTACCAGGTTGTAGTGTAACTGTCCAAAATTAACAGTGTAAAGGCTTATCAAGTCAGTTTATATTTTCACTCAATTGTAGTCAGAAGAACCAGTTGTCAGTATTTTTTTTTTTTTTTTTTTTTTTTTTTTAGTTAAGATAGGATTATATGAGCAAGAGAAGAACTGGTCAGTGAAGATTTCAAAGTAGAGATAGGCACTGAGGCATACACCTGAAATTCTGGCCCTCAGAAGCCTGAAGCAAGAGGATTGCAAGTTTGAGGCCAGCTCGAGATACACAGTGAATATGAGGACAGGCTGGACTATATAGTAGACGCCAGGTCAAAAAATATTTAATACAACTCCATACAACAAATTTTGGGGCAAGTAAAACAATCCTTAGCTATCTTTAGCTAAACTTTGCCAATCTTTTCATTTTTATGAAGTTTAATTTAATGTCAAAATTTCAAGAGATAATCTATCACATACATTGAAATGCTTCTGTTTTCAACATAAATGTGGAGATATTATTATTTTAAAAAGAGAATCTTATAGTGCCTAGTTTCAGGTAAAATATTTTCACATAGAATGGTTATAACATGAGAGATGAAAGTTGAATGTAGATCCCTCTCCCATTTTAAATTTTAAGCATTTTAATTAAAGAAAAAGGGTGATAAGAAAAAGAAACAATGAAATAATTTTAGGAAATTCTAAGCTTTGTCCTTATGAGTTCTTTTTCAGGGAAATGGGTCCCCATTGATTAACCGTTGAAAGTGTGGAATTTCAGTGTCAAATCCCAATGCTTGCAATGCGCTTGGTTTATTTTCAGCCACAAAAAGCAAAATTCTCCCTCACAAGTGAACTTCACTGGGCAGATGGGTTTGTGATTGTGTATGACATCAGTGACAGGTCTTCGTTTGCCTTTGCAAAGGCGCTCATGTACCGAATCCGGGAGCCACAGAGTAGCCATTGTAGAAGGTAAGGTGTTTCGTTGTTCTCCCTGTTCTCTTTAGTAGATCATCGTATAGCTCCAAACATCATTGGGAAGAATTTTAACACAGCCTTCCAATTACCAAGCTTAACAGCCCTGAACAATCCACCTTCCCACTCCACAGGACTTACATGTGCAGTAAAAGTGGTACGAGTTGAATACTTTATATCCCAGCTGACATAAACTGTTGCTTGCCCGAATTCAATGGCTGTCTTACAAGAGAGCTTCTGTTGTTAACCAGACACTTGATTGAAAAATAATGGATATCTGTACATGAGACAGTTTGCTTTCAACCTCTCCTTTTCATTCTCAGAAACGGTAAGGGGGCTAAATAAACCCAGATTTATTGCATCTGGCATCCTGGGAAATCCAATTCCTAGTCTTTGGGTTGTTCTATCTATCGTTGCAAAATAGATGCAGCCATCAAGTCACCTGTGTATTCCAAGTATGAGGTCATATTTTTTCCTCCAATTCACCTCCTAATATAACGAGATGCTCAACAATTCTCCATTAATTTTCTTGGCACACAGAACTATGAAAGAAGACATAACTGTGCCTTAAACAACAGCTATAGGGTTGGAGGAATGGCACAGCAATTAGGGCACTTGTGTAGCAAGCTGTAGGCTGGGTTCCCCAGAAACATGTAAGCTGGGTGTGGTGGTGCACACCTGTAATTTCAGTACTGGGGAGGCTGAGGCAGGAGGATTGCTTGTGAGTTCAAGCTCAGCCTGGGTTACATAGTGAGTTCAGGATCAGCCTGGACTAAAGAGTGAGACCCTGTCTCAAAAAAAAAAAAAAGTATTGCTGCCTTAGTAAGTAAAATTTGAAGCATCAGAGTGTCTCATTTTTTAGTCTCTTATTTTTTTTAAAAATAAATTTCTTAGCGATTTTCATTTCAAGTATTTTTATTCACAAGGAAGTCTCTTTATTCTTAATCAGGTTTCTTCTTACAGTCAAAAATAATACCCTAATCCGGAAAACCAAAACACTCCACAATATTATTATTGCCAACTGGTTATGTTTTTTTTCAATATCTATTTTAAATACCTACAAGCAGCAAGCTATGGACTAAAATTTAATAAAAGGCCTTTCCTTAGAGTCAGTTGATGTGAATTTTTATTTGTGCTTGTCCTATATAAACCAGTCTAGACTCATTTTGCAGATTATATAACTGATATAGATAGATGATGATCAGAGTGCGGACAGATAGATAGATAGACTGATATGTCCCAATCTAATCATGGCAGGAGAAAAGAATGTGATTCTACTGCGGTGCCTTCGCCAAAACTGTCTATTTGTATTTCAGAGCTGTGGAACCAGTGGTAATTTTGGTTGGCAACAAGCAAGACCTAGGTCACGTGCGTGAGGTGGGCTGGGAAGAAGGGCAGAAGCTGGCCCTGGACAACCGCTGCCAATTCTGTGAGCTGTCTGCCGCAGAGCAGTCCCTAGAGGTAGAAACGATGTTCGTCAGAATCATCAAGGACATTCTGACCAACTTCAGACTCAAAGAAAAGAGAAGAGCTAGTGGATCCAAATCGGTGGCCAAGCTGATTAATAATGTGTTTGGGAAGAGGAGGAAATCAGTTTAGGAGACGTGGAATCTTAGGCTGTGTATCACACCAGAGAGTTGCAAGTTTTCACATTGCACTTAAACTTACCTTTTGTGTGAATTTTGTGTTTGTACGTGTGTGTGTGTGTGTGTGTGTGTGTGTGTGTGTGTGTGTGTCTGTGTGTCTGTGTGCATATTACTAAGGGTGGATCCCAGGGCCTTCACAAGGAGTTGCATCCTCAGCCCACTTTTTTTTTTTTTTTAGTTTTGAATTCTTGAGACAGTATCTCTTAAGTCACTAAATTGCCCAAGTGAGCTCAACCTTGGAATTTTCCTGCCTCAGCTTTCCAGAATGCTGGGATTACAGACCTGCCCTGCCAGACCCAACTTGCAATTTTAAAGGGAATACTTTTCTTGGAGATATAAAGTGAATAAAAGTGAATCAGAACTGTATGTGTAAATATATAGTTTGTCTTTTGATTTAGTTTACCTACTTCGCTGTAGTTTACTCATAACCTTTTATTTATTGCATAAAATAACGTAGGCATCAACAGGTGGGCCATTTCCAGCGTGTAAGGAAAACTTGCTGATACCTACAACTCGATCATGCATAGACTGCTTTTGTTTCTGTGGGTATTTTAAATGAAACAAGTAGTTATATTCGCACAGCAGTTAATGTAATACAGAGCATGCCAACTTGTAAGCATCCTTTATCTAGTCAATGGAAAAACAGATTTATTTTTAAAATATCTTTTCAGTAGCCTAGTGAATTACATGACACTTCACATAGGTTATATATAACTTAAGTCTTCAGGTGTTAAATTCTTTGCCCATAATATATGTTTTGTAGTTTATTTTATGATAAAAAGTCTATTCATTTGGTTTAATTAGGGCAATCTTCATGGAGAAATTAATTTCCACAGCTATGGTCCATTTTACACCAAAAGATTAGTCTTTTACTTTGTTTACAAACCCATATGTCATAGAGGATAAAAAATAAAAATGGATAAGTAAATGCAGGAACCTTTTTTTTCTTGAAATAGTTTTATATTATGATTTGGGCCTCATAGAATGACTGTGACTACCATTTCCTCCTACAGCACTGTTGCTCCTCTTTCTAGACTTTTCTGCTTAATGTCTTCCAAGTTTAGATCCTACTGCCAACTTCAGCCAGCTTAGACCTACTTAAGGCTAAATATCAGGCAAGTTAGACAGAGACTACAAGCGATGTCACACATATGTTTGGCTAATACGCATATGTGGAAAACTGTGGACCAAGATGGAAGACATTTTGAGGTCAGGATGGTAGGCTGGAGTGGAGGAGAAAGTCTCATAGACTGTTGGTGTGAATGAGAGAGAATTCACGGCCATGAGCTCACTTGTTGCGAGTAATAATACAGTATTTTAGGAATGACAGCTAAAAGTGGTCTATGTGGTTTTGCTACTTAGAGGTCTGACCTTGATGTCATACCAAAGCACAAATTGTAGTAAAACACAACTGTGTTGTGAGTGTACAAGCCAAGTTGACTATAGTCCCTAAGAGAATTCAGGGAGCCCCCTTACTCAGACAGTAAGGAATGCACATAAAATAAGGCCAGGGACGCAGGCAACATTGAGAAACTTAATAGTGACCGTCCTGGCAGCCAGAGTGGAAAAGAGAGCAACCAGCCCCATTATTTTATGTTATCAGGCACTATCATTGCACTGTGCTCAATGACTTCAAGGCAGATTGATAGAATCTTGAAATAGCGGATTATGAATGCCTAGATTCAATCTGTTCTCGTTTTCCACCCACATAACCTGCAGATAATCAGTGCCTTGTCTGCAGTGGACTGTGTTTCTGATACATGCTGATTGGACACTTAGAAGGGATGGGCTGGGTCAGCCATATTGAGAGAAATCCATGCTGAAGATAGCTGCATTGGCTCCATCTCTGCTACCATGATCATGGCTATCATAGCATAAGCACACAGGTGGGCAAGAGAAATAAAAAGCAGGATGACATCTGTTGGCTAGGTGTTATTATTTAAACGTGAATTGTCCACCCGGTCCCATCCCGCACTTCTCTCAGAGCCAAGATTTTTGTATCTGGGGCTCGACCTACAATCAGAAATAATTCAGAAGTGGGTGGTACCTCTAGGGGTGTTTGGATTATATTGCCTTTAACTTCACATGTGGCCCACAGATGAGATCATAATTTGATGTCTTTATTGGTAGGTGATAGAAACAGGAAGTGGGGCTTAGTAGAAAGAAGAGAAACATGGGTATCTCGGTTATGTTTTTGTTCCTGTGATGTAATACTCAACATACACAAATTAAAACAGGAAAAGTTATCTTAACTCACAAAGTAATAGTTTGTTCATGGCAGCTGGCAACAGTGAAAGCACACGGAAGAGGTGAAGATGGAGGCACTCTTCATGGCAGTGCAAACAGGAAGCCAAGTCTCAAACCCCTTTTTGGTCCTGTCCCAGTAATCTTCCCTTGAGTGTTCCACTCCTGCCATATCTAAGCCCCATATTCCATGACCCACCAGTAATTTATAATCTATCACACTTCTGTGTTATACCACACACCTATAATCTGTCACATGTCCATAATCCACCCCTGTAGACCAGTCCCCCATCTCCCAACAGCACGTGGTTCCATAGGTAATTCATAATATCCAAATACCTGAGACTCTTGGGGGACATTCCAAGTCCAATCCACAAAAATGAGGTAGGGCCCTTGGAACTGTATCTGGTCCTCTTGGGCTCTTACTCTTTGCTTACTGGTCACCACGGAAGGAGCAGCTCTCCATCATCATGCACTTCCACCATCATGTTTTGCCCTTGTAAAAGGTGTAGAAACAAACGAGTCAGTAAGCTATGGAGCTACAACCTCTGCAACCATGAGCTAATGCAGAGTTTTCCTGTTATGAATTGCTTAACTTGGATATTTGGTCACAGCAATGGAAAGGTCACTAATTCACCAAGCAATCCTGTTCATGTGTTTATAAAGTGACTTATCCTTAGTGGTTATTCTTCCGAGGCACTAACATTATGTACAAAGGCCTATGTAATTTGTGACCTACTGAAAGATCCATCGACATACCTTTTCCCCAGACTGGCTAGTCCCTGATCTTCCAGTCTTACCTTGATGAGACCTCTGACCAACTGACAAAACAAGTAAACAACACACTACACATCGCCTTTTCTTCCATACAGAAAGAAAACACAGAAGGGTATGTCCTGAAATCCTTCCGGTTGCAATAGTATCTTTTTTGTTAATGGATTTCATTGTTAGCTCTGTGTAGGAATCAAAGTAGGGTACTTAGTGCTTGACTTAATGCTTGCCCAGTCTGACTTCCTTGACAAAGAATAATAGTGGGGAGAAAAGTTAGAAGGAAAGAAAGAAAGAAACAAATGTAAAAGAGAGAGAGAGAGAAAGGAAACTCCTGATCAGATTCCATGTTGTCTAGAACATGAAGTTGCTACAATACTAGGGTTTTTTTTTTTTTTTTTGATGCGACTGTAATTCACCAGTAAAGCAACTTGCAAACTTTAAAAAGATAACGAATTGCATTTTTCCTCAAAGGGAGCATAAAATGCATCTACCTAGAGAATAAACAAATACATCAACATTAGCACTTAGAACGTTGTAGGTTGAGGGTGGAAAATGCGTCTATAAATCTCAGAGAAAGTTAAGCCGTATCACTAGGCTAGGAATTGCCCTGATGTGTCTGGTATAAAAGATGCTGCTGTTCGCTTTGGACGAGCTTCACTGAGATAACCCGTAATGAGGGGCAACAGCGAAAGAACGGTGCAAAGGGGAGGGGTCTTTAAAATGGTTTTGATTTAATACAAGGCATGCGCTATTAATAAAGAGGTTGAGTGATACCTGTATGTTTTATAGGTTTATAAATTGGCTGTAGTAAAATATTTTACATCTTAGATCACTAGGTATTGTTTCAGCATATTATGGGAGATATCCATCTAGAGTTGACTGAATTGTATTAATCTGAACCTAGTTTAATGATGCCTTAACATTTTTATGGGCGAATTTAATGTTTGCAATATCCATGTTCCTTATTTGAAAGCGTGACTTATAGGTTTCTCATCTTCCTTAAATTATAAAATCCTTCAGCTAATAAAGGAAAATGATTATAGTTTGCAAAAAAGGCAAAGTCATTTAACAATCCATATAACTGTCTATTGTAGGCTTTTGCATAATAATTGTAATTTAGCTATTAGGGATTCTAAAGGCAGTTATCAGTCATTCTCTACAATTCTGGGGGAATCATACAAAGTCCAAATTATTTAAAGTATTTTTAATTCCTAAAAAAAGGCACATCATAAATTTGAAATATCTTCTATAGTGACAAGATATTATTTCATAGGAAAGAAAAAGTGCATCATAAATTTCAAATGTGTAACTCACCAAAGGGTTTATTTTGCTTCCTTTTGGATATAGATATAACACAACTTCATTTTAAAAAATATAGAAATCTAAATTCATTCCAAGGATGGAAGCTATAGATTATGAGCAATCAATTGTAATGTGGGGTATGACTGAAACATTACTAATTATGGAGCCACTAAGGTATAAAGAATTAACAAGAAAACAGGAAAAATTTAAGAGATGAAAACATTTGATATTACATGAAAATATAACCATGAATTATCTATATAGTTTTAAGATTATTTTATAATACTTAAGGTATTTACAACTAGATAATAAAAATTCTCGAAAAATCATAAAATTAGGCCAAACTCTTTTGGCTATAGGCTCACTTTTAAGACAATAGGATACTCACGCTTGAGGATTTGGGGTGGTATTCTTACACACAAACATCTTTGATGCTTAAGATCCTTGGATGGAGTTGGGATAGAATGTTTAATTTACTTTAATAGCAAAACCAAGTTGGTTGTTTTTTTTTTGCTCAGCGCATTTTGAGGTCCTAAGCATATCAACCATGCGTTTTAATCATGTCATTTTCCAAAAACACTTAGTGCACGAATCTGTTTAAAATTGTGAAATTTGATCATAATAAATGAATAGGCTTGCAAATGCATGACTCACCCACGGTGAACATATTTGCAGAACAAGACTAACACCAACAGGGTTGTGAGCGTGTGTGTGTGTGTGTGTGTGTGTGTGTGTGTGTGTGTGTGTGTGTATTCTAGGATTGAATAGCGGCTCCGCATCTCTGACCCCAACTCTCAGAAACAGTCCCAAGCACATTAGTTAAATGCAGAGAAAGAACAGTGACAGCAAAGGAAGAGAAGAAAGGAGGATGGAGGAGTGTGAGAAGCGTGGCCTTTAAAAGCGTGAAACTGGAGAAGGACAAATCCCTGGATGAATCTGCTTGAAGGAGAAAGATGTGCCATAACAAAACAAGAAATATCTGAATAGGTGCAAATATGATGGCTGGTGGTTATAGTTACAAAAAACCAGTCGCCCAGTGAGTTAGTCTGACACTTAAGTGACTGAGCATGACTTAAAAAAAAGATTGAGTGGACACTTGGGAGAAAAGAAGAATTAGTTGTTCTACCATGAGATGACATTCCTATTGTTTTCTGCAAAATTAACAAAACACTTCTGAAATATTGCATATTTAATCCTGAAAACTTTACAAATGAAAGATTTTTCTGTCAAGGGAAAAATAGTATGGTAAACTATAACTATCCTTAACAAATAAAAGTCACATCTATAGCAAACTGAAAACCAGAGGAGAGCTTCCGCAATGACTTGTGAGGTTCAGATTAGTTTATGAGTGACCTTGTTGGAAATAAGGACACTTTTGAAGTGAAATGGAACTTCAGGTGGCTGTTGACCTCCTTTTTCTATAACCACTATTGTGTGTGGAAACAGACTACATAATACCCCAAGGCCCTTCTCAATACCTTGTGAGTCCTATTCTATAAAAATGAATAACATGTAATTTAAAAACTATACAGAATGAGGCTTTGCCTTGTTGAAAACATGTTTATTCTATTACAGTTTTCACTTCTTAAAAAATATAACTTGGTGTGTGACAATAGTCTAAAAAGCCAGGATGAGTGGTGACTTCTTAAGTTAATTTTTATTCTTTGAGTAACAATAATTGTTGTGTGTCAATCATATAGCAGAAGATGCAGACAAAATGTTGTGGATAAGAAGTGCTTTTAAAAAAGTAAATCATTTTGGTCAATGATGGTCCTTAAAAAATGTTAGAAAGTACTCTCTACACAAAATTGAATTCTTTTCACAAAAAGTATAAAATGCATTGTAGCGTTCATGCATTTATTTTATCTTTTAGACATGCCAGTAAGAACTTTAAAATTTTTAAGATTTGATATATATTATCTTATATTTTTAATCTTGACAGCTTAATTGATACTGACTGGTTATGAAGACTCTAACAATTTTCACTTTAATTCTAATTTTTAATTTCAACGCTTACAACTTATAACGTTAATGAGTTTGGTAGAAGACCAGTTATAGAAATTGAGTGTTTCACTAGTTGCATTAAGAATTGAAATAAGAATTAGAATTCCAGCTTATGTTTGTGTTGCTGGACATCCACTTTTCCCACCATCATTTACTGAAGAGAGTTTCCTACAGAGCAAGTGCTGTTGGTGCGTTTGTTGGTGTGGTCTCCATTCCCTGCTGAATATTATTTGTTGAAGATCTATCGACTCTATATGTGTAGGGTTTTTTTTTTAATCTGAGATCTCTTTTATCCCCCCATTGGTTGTATGTCTGATTTCATGCAAATACTGTAATTTTTGAAATATCTATAACTTCATAATATATTCTGAAATCATGAAGTATAGTTCATTTAGCATTGTCCTTTATTTCAGAGTGGCTATCCTCGGTCTTTTTTTTTTTTTTCTTTTTTTGTTTGGTGATGGACGTGGTTGGTGGTAATGACACCGGGGACCGGTCTCAGGAACTTCATAGTGAACTATACATCACCAGAATAATGTTTACTTTTACTTTGAGATACGGTTCCACTTAAGTTGTTAAATTGCCTAAACTAAACTTGAACTTGTGACCTACTTGCCTCCCCAATGTCTGGGATTGCAGGCTACATCGCCAGGCCCGGTTCTCGAGTCATTTGCTCTTTCATTTGAGTCTTAAAATTTCTTTTTTATTTCTGTTAAAAAAGTCATTGGGATTTTGCTGTGAATATCATCGTACCTGTCTATCACTTTGTCATAGTTATTTCTCATTGCTGGGCAGAATACCGAAGTCCACAACTTTATGGAGGAAAGATTTGTTTTAGCTCAAAGTTTCAGAAGGTCACAGTCCGTTTATAGGCAGGCAGCCGGAAATGGTAGAATGGGCCTGGGACAGAGCCAGAGCCAGGAAGAAAGAGCTCCTCGGGTCATGGCAGAACACAGTCAAATCTGAGAGTAAGGGAAAAACCAGTACATACCACTCCAGGTCAAGCTCCAAGCAATGTAAACTATAACACACTTTGAGTTGCATGAAATTTTAATATTACGTTTTCTGATTCATGGGTGCCAAATGTCTCAATCCTTTTGGTCTTTAATTTCTTCTGTCAATACATTGACATTTTCAGTACACATGACTTTCACTTTCTTGATTGGGTTTATTTTAAGTGTTTTATCTTTTTTATTTTAAATAAAATTATTTCTTACTTTATTTGCTATACTAAATAATTTTGTCAAATTTTTAGAATTTTCCATATATTCACTTACGTAATCTAAAACCAGATACTTTTACCAGTTCTTTTTTGACTTGGGTAGTTTTTCTTTCTCTGGTGTGATTTCTATTGTGAATTTTGCTAGTCCTATCATGAATAGAAGTGGTGAACGGGGGCACCCTTGTCTTATTTCTACTCAAAGAGGAAAAGCTAGTCTAAACTTTTCACCATTAAGTGAAAGATCAACTTCATGGCATTGAGACATATTCTTTCTGGGTACATTCTTAAACTTTATTTATTTTTTTGAGACAGTGTCCAGCCTTGTAGTCCATGCTGGTTCTAAACTATGTTGCCCAGGTTAGTCTTCGACTTAACGACAATCCTCCTGCCTCAGCCTCCCGAGTGTTGAGATTATAGGCATGCACCACCAGGCCCAGTCTATTTGATCTGTTTACCGAATAATTTTCTAAATTATGAAAAAGTATTGGTTTATCTTAATTTCTCTACATTTTTATCCTTTATTGTGTTAATTATATATGTTTCAGTTATTGCTTTGTGTACGTTAAACCATCCTTGTATGCCAGGCATGGACCTCATTTGATCAGAGTGTATTACTTTTCAATAGGCTGTGAATTTGACAAGCTTTTTGAAAAATTTTCTTGCTGCTCTTAAATTTCTGTTTTTGTCTTTGGAGTCTTACTGTAGACTTTCGTCCATGTTATTTGGAAGTTTCTGAGCTTCATGAATTTGGATGCTCATATCCTTTCTCAAAAAGGAGAATGATTCAGCCATTATTTGGTAACTAAGTTTCCTATCTCTTTATCTTTCTCCCATTCTTCTTAGACTCCCATAAAACTTATACGGATTTTTTTTTTGTTACATTAATAGTATCCTATAATAACCCCAGTAGGCTTCCTTCACACTTTTTTCTTCTTTTAAAATCATTGTTTCCGTGATTAAATAATTGCAAACAACCTGTCTGTCAGTATGTTGATTTTTTTCTGATTGACCGAGTCAGCTACTGAAGATTTTCACTTAATTTTTCACGTCACCTATTGCATTTTAGCCTCATAATTTGTATTATTTGTTGTTATAGCTTTTTTGCTGTTCATTTATTTTTTGTCTATCTATATTTTCTTTTAAGCTCCAGGAAGCTTATTTATGATGATTACTTTGAATCCTTTGTTAAGGAACTGACAGGTCCTCATTTCTTTAGGGTTGGCTACTGGTTTCCTGTAGCTTACATTGGCATTTGTCCGCACTAAGAAATAATCACCTTTATTGAGTCTTACAGGCTGACTTGGATTAAGAAGGAATTTTACCAATCGGCCTGGTTAGAGATTCTAGGACTCTCTCAAGTTTTTTATTTTAATTTAATATGTGCGTATTTCACTCCTTTCCTTCTCTCTTGTGGGGGGGAAATAGAATTTTGTACCATCTCCTGATTGAAAAGAGCTATGCCCCTAGCAGGAGCCTGTCCATCCTTTTTCTCAGAGTATTGCTCAGGGATATCAGGATGCTAGATGCAAACTCTCCTCTCATCTTTAAAAATGTACTGTGATTATACACTGTCAGTCTCATACAGCTGAACTGGCTGTATAGAACTCGATAACCCATTTTTCAGCATCTTTACTATTTGTCAAGACCTGCATCTTCTGATAAAATCATGGTGTCTACTCCAACCAGCAGTTAGTTCTGGCTTTCTCTAGATTCTCAGAGTCACTTGGTTGCTGCCATTGATACAAGGAGCTGGGTGCTTGTTGCTAGGGCAGGTGAGTCTATGATCTGTGGGAGCAAGCTGCTACCAACATCTGGCAAGTGTGATTTGTGCTCAGAATCTATGATCCAATTTTTGCCTTTCCAATTGGAAAACAAAACTGTGTTGTGTTCCACCAAGTCTTGGGACCCACGTGCATGGAGCGCCTTGGAAATGCTAATACTTTTACAGATCGTTGTGGAACCCACCAGCTCCTCGAGGTTGAGAAGCAGCTGGGGACTTTTTAGAAGTTAGCCATGTGCTGAGAACTACCTGCTGTTTTTATTCTTAACCATCCCCTGGGAACTTTAACTATAACTAAAACCCTCAGCCAGCATCTCCAAGGGCTGATGACACTGGATGCATTATTTTTTTTTTCTCTCCCATTTCCCCCTAGGAGAAACTAGAGGTCAATGGATGCTCTTCACATACTGTTTGCTGATTTGATGGTAAAGAGGTCACAGGAAAAACTAATCTGCGGTTCCTACCCAGTTCAGGGCAGCCATTCTGTGCTCTATGCCTCTCTGGGATATGAAAACTTGGGGATGGAATTCTGTCTTTCCCAAAGAGATTATGGTCTGTGTGATACCTGGATGCTCCAACATCACTTTCATACCACATGTTTTCTCTGCAGCAAGCAATATACCATAAAATCGTGTTAGAACATGGAAGAGCTTGACCTGTGACTCTCCTCTTACTCACCACCATGTCCCTTGTTTTCAGATCAATTTTAGGTATATGATAAATATATTCTTGGGTTGTGAGGGATAGATTTATTCATAGTACAGGGTAGAATGTGGAAACAGAATGTTTAAAAAAAAGAATTTGCAAGTCTACCAAAACTCCCTCTTTGTGTAGGAGAGAATGAGGGTAAAAATACAAGCACAGTATATATTAGGGCATTCTTGGCACAGTAGTTATGGAAAATATAAAGGAATTCATAAAAAATTTATAGGACCTGAATAGAATTAACCAAATGAACTTTATTTAATATTCTGTTCTTACCCCAAGAAACTTCTATGCTTGCAACTGTCCAATATAACCTCCTTTATGTAAGCTCTGTAAAATAATATATCTTATTTTACAATTAAAAGGTGTGTGCATGCATCTGGGATTATAAAGACAGATTGGGGGATTATATTTTGCAAAATTAAGCACAACATAAAGCCATCTTTAAAGGCATGATTGATCAGTGTCAGATTGTGAATGAGAAGTCACATGTAGCAGCTTGCACCGATAGGTGCATCTCTGGATTTTCTGATCCTGTCATTTACATCAATTTATTTGCATTTTAAGTATCTTAAGATTCTCTTTTCATTTCTAAAGATCTCACATGAGCCGTGGTTCTGTGTTGCTTCTTGAAAGCACAGTTATACAACATTTTTCACGTCATTTATTATATTGCATTTCAGTGACAGAGCATCGCCGCTTGTACCATAGGTGTTTAGTAGAATTCGTGAACTGTATCCAGCATATAAGCTGTACTGGTAGCATATTCCAACCTCTAAATGCCTTTCATGTCAGCAGAAGAGATAGCATCAGGCATTTGAAAGCTCCAGCCTATTTACAAAGATACCATCAAAACCTGCCTGATGTAGCTGACTTATGAATCAATTATTTGAACTACACCAGGTGATGTATCTATTCTGAATTTTAGAGTCATATATTTGAAGTTAAACTACAAACAGATAAGCTATTCAATAGCCTATCATGATTTTTATCTTTATGTTTGTGTCTGTCAGATGTGGGAGGAAAATTGTAAACTCTGAGTGATTTTACCAAGAAGAATTTAAAGAAAACACACACGTGTGAAAATTCTCTCTCCTTCATCCCTCTTCCTCCACACACACACACACACACACACACACACACACACACACACACCCTCTTCTTGGCTATCAACTTATTTATTATCTGAGGGAATGTAAGCACTCGGATAACATGAAAATAAAAGTTGAATGAAATCGGTAACACACGAGAAGAGATTATCTTTGCTGTAAAGGACGTAAATAGAGCAAGTAAAACTAATTTTCTTGAACTTTGCTCCTTAAATAGCTGAATATTTTAGTAAACAGAAATATTTTTATTTCAAAAGTTACAACAGCCACAGGATTTGCAAAGAATATGGTCATTCTTTTATCAGGAGTTGTTGAAAAAT
Organism: Ctenodactylus gundi; assembly: GCA_004027205.1. NCBI lineage: Eukaryota > Metazoa > Chordata > Mammalia > Rodentia > Ctenodactylidae > Ctenodactylus > Ctenodactylus gundi. The sequence continues at coordinate 14,654 of PVKB01000020.1, forward strand.
AAACTATCATTGACAGATGTTTGTCTCTTTCATCCCATTTATTTGTGAGTATTAATTTATACGAGTTTTATTGGTACCTTTGACGGTATTCACATTTCAAGAAAGTTTTATTTATTCTAATTGAACTCATTGGAAACCAATATTTCTAGATAGCCATGTATTAATATAAACTGAGGAATTAGTAACTTTAAACTACTTAGTGAATTAGTTTCTTCATTAGTAAAACACTAAACTAATATCATTCGTGTGCTTTTCTTCGTGCAATTATGATCCAGTCCCTATCTAAAAGCTCCACCTCTGAACACCGGAGACTTTGGGGGCATTTTAGATCTAACCCACAACAAAGGATGGGCTGATGGTTACCAGCACATGGACCTTGATTGTAGCTCTGCATTCTGGGTAGCCACACCCCGTAAGACGGGCCTAGATTGGCTATAGTCTAGATTGGCTATAGAAAAGCAGGAATGCTGTAGGAGTTTAACTATCTCACTTGTGATGTGAAATAAATACATAAAATCTGTGAACTTCCAGATCATATGTTTTTAAATATAAAATGATCGGATGTGTTTTTCCAGAATATTGTGTTCACAGAAGCCAAATAAAAACAAAAACGGTGGTGATTTCAATTAAAAAAGAGTGAAGGTCACCAAGAAAAATATAGCAACGCTCAGTGAACAGACTAAAAAAAAGTTCAAGTTTTCTGGTAATCAGAGAGGTTAAAATAAAAACACCGAAAAAAAAAGTTTCAGCCTGCCATATTGGCAAATATGAGTGTAGAGTGGTGCTCACTTGACAGTGGCAGCTATTAGGATATGGAGACTGAGGGTGCCTGGCAGTGACCTGCTTGTCAATTTAGCTAAGATGGAAATCAACTCAGAAATTGGTATCAAGACTTTATTACAAAAACATCTACTTTTCTCTGTGTCTATAACACTTTACTGACTTAGTGTGTTTTATGAAAAATTAAAAAGGCAAGATAATCATCTAATGATCACATGTTTCATTTTGTTTTGGATTAATTATTGATTATTAAGTTTAGAAAATAATCTGGCAAGAAAATGTGTGGTTTCTTTTCATTTTCTTGCGGTTTTCATCAGTACTATAAATATTACTCATGGAATGATTTTTTTCTATAATGCATCAAAACTGGAGCAGTCAAAACTGAGTCAAAACATAGATTGGTTTAAATTTTGATCATTTTTATTGACATTTAATCCTTTCAGTCATAGTTGTGTATAAACAGAGAAACTAAATCTGATTTTCTTGTATCATTTGTTATACATTGTTATATTTCAGTTGGTTACAAAATGTATATTTGTGCAAATGAGATGTTTTTGAAATTTCAAAGAGCTGCTTTTGAATATGATATGCTTAAGAATGTAATAGAAGTTTTGCTTACTTTATAGATCTACTGTTTTGACAGCACATTATCTGAGTCAGAATTATCAGTAGAGTTTTAGTAGTTTTTGGAAGGGCTATTGGGTATGAAGCCCATACTGTAACTCAAACTGAGTTACATCCCCAGGTCATATGTGTGTGTCTGTGTGTGCATGTGTGCGTGTGTGTGTTGAGACAGGTTCTAGGTAATTCGCTAAGTAGCCCATGCTGGGCTGGAGCTTGCGAACCGCCTGCCTTAGCCTTCCAGAGCTGGGATAACAGGTAAGCACCACGAGGACCTTCTTTCTTCTCAATTTTTAGAATATGAATTTCACATTTCCTCCTTGCCGTTACTCCCTGTTGACTTTTGTTAAGAACTCTTGCTCCCCCTAGGGCACTCTTTCATTATTTCATAGGATTACTTCCCCTTCAAGTAAAACTTGGGAGGTTTTGATTTCCACTGAAGTTGCAAAGAGAGAGAAGTAACACATACGGAAAGGAAGAAACGGGGCCTGCCTCATGATACTCCTTTAAGATAGACAAGCCTTTAGATTTGAGAAATATTATTTGCATCATTTGGCCACGAAGTGTTCAGTAGTTCATGGTCAGTTTTACAAATTAATATTTGTATAGTACAGTATTAATAACGATAAGCATGTTTTTTTTTTTTTTGCACTACTTAGGACTAAACACGAGTCTTTCAAGCTAAGCTACATGCCCAGATCTTTTTACTTTTACCTTTCTTTCTTTTTTCTTTTTCTTTCTTTCTTTCTTTCTTTCTTTCTTTTTTTTTTTTTTTGTTTTGAGACAGGGTCTTGCTCTGTGGCCCAGGCTGGTCCTGAACTCACTATGGAGCCCAGGCTTGCTTTGGATTCAAGGCAATCTTCCTGTCTCAGCCTCCTGAGTGCTAGAATTATAGGCGTCTGCCACCATGCCTGGCTTATGTGGTGCTGGAGAATTGAACTCGGGTACTTAGCACTTGACTTAGTGCTTGCTAGGCAAGCTTTTTGACCACTGAGCCATTCCTCCAGCTTTTTATTTTTAATTTTTTGAGACAGGTTTCATTAAGACACTAAGTTGCCCAGAACGAACTTGAATGTTTGGTCCTCCTGTCTCAGCCTCCCAAACAGTTGGGATTACAAATTTGGGGCCATGTCCAGTGTTATGACTTGGATCTAGAATATTCCTCAAAAGCCTCAGGTATTTGAATGTCATAGAATACATATGGAACCATGTACTGTTAAGAGCTGGGAACTGGTTAAAAGAGGTAGAACATGGGGCTTGAGTCCAAAGGCAGCTTGGGATCCATAGTGAGTTCAGGACCAGCCTGGATCACCGGGATATGACCTGGAAACATGTGGCCATATGCCTCCCCACCGTTGCTTGCTCTCTTGGCTTCCATCTGCTGTGCCATGAGTAATGTTCCTCCAGCCAGCCCCCTGCCAGGAGATTCTGCCCTTCCCAGCTGCCCATGAATGGACTGATGCCTTCAGAAACTGTGAGCTAAAATAAGCCTTACCTCGCTTAAGTTGTGGATGTGTGGTGTTCTTTCCCAGCATAAGGAAGTGACTGAGATAGAAATTGCTACCAGGAATGGGAACATTGCTGTTACTTTACTTGACAATGTAAACAAACTGTTTTGCAGAAGAGTTTGGAAAGATTTGCAGATGTCAGCTAGAGAAGACTTAGAGCTGCATCAGGGTCTGTTTGTCCCCTCATATTCAGTAGTTTTTATTCTACAAAATTGGGTGTCCCAATGTTGGGTGTGTATTTACTAATAATTGTGACTTTTTCTGTTATATTGATCTCTTAACCAGTATACAATCTCCATTTTTGTCTCTTGTGATCTATTATGAAAGAAAGAAGAGTCCCTAGCTTTCTTGAAGTGTGACTTGTCAACAGTCTGTCTCCTGGAAGAGCTCACAATGCACGTCCAGCTCTCCTCTTGGGCCTGCCAGTGGACACTGGCTGTGATTTCAGCACAGTGACTCCACCATTGTGACTCCATAGTCTGGCCTTCATTCTGCAGTCTTCAAGCTCCAGGGCCTTATAGACAGGACCTCCCCAAGCTTTGGCACTGCAGACAGAATGACTCAGAGCCATAAGACTGACTTCTGGGCTCTATCCTTGCTGCAATCTCCCATGCACTGACCACTTGTGGTCTGTTCTCTTCATCCCTCTGTGGCTCCAGGCCCTGCTTGCCAGGCCTTGCCCGGCGGCCTCTCCTTTCTGGGGGCCTGAGCTCACCTGCTGGGAATCTTTCTCTCTTTTCCTCTGCTCCTGTGGTCACCATTCAGGTCCAGCAGGTCCTCTGCCTTCCTAGGCTAGGCCATAGAGGAAATTCTTTTATAAATGTCTGTCTTTCAGCTGAATCATACAGAGCCACTGATGAAAGTATGATCCATTACTGCTGCCATCTTGGTTCTATCCCAGCCACTCACTTTTTCAACTTGCTTTTTATTTTGGCAAGTGACCTGTATGCTCTTGAGAAAAAAAATGTATTCTGTTGATGTTGGATGAAGCACCCTATAAATATCAGTTAAGTCCAGTTATTCTATAGCATCATTTCTCTCTAATATTTCTTCATTGTTTTGGCTAATTGACCTATCTATTTGTGATACTTGGGTATGTGAGATCCCTGCAAGGTAGTCCTGAGCCCTAAGGGGAAGCCATGACAATATATTTTGAATGGTACTGCATACTATACCTTAGTGAGAAGGTTGGGTATATGGGCTGGCATGTTTTTAATCTTGTTTTGATGTATTTCAAGAACACATTTTTAAGCTTTGATAGAGATACTCTTTATGTAGTAGTACTGCTGCTGTGCGGTGACACAGCATTGTGGGTGTACAGAAAAGACAATTTCAGGAAATTTCCCTAATAAGAGAATTTTGTTTCAGATACATTCATATTGAGGCAGAAGGAACCATTCTTGATTTCTTCTTCCCAGCTGCTGAGTTACCAAAAACTATGCAGGATCTGTAAGTTGCTGCTACTCTAATCAGAGTTCTGTGACATACCTTGCATGAAATGAAGAAGCAGATCAGAAAAATACTCATCACAGAGGCCAGCAGGCTGTGGATACATGGGTGGATGTCACAGCTTGTGGAAGGTAAAAGTCTCTAAATTTTAACATGCAGTTTTCCTCCTTCCTGGATGCCTACTAGTTACCTGTTATTATTTCATATTGGAAGATGGACCTCATTTTATTATTAAGTTGAAGTTACAGGACTCTTAAATCAAATGGAATACTTTTATGAAAGTATCCATGGCCAGGCATGGTGAAGGCCTATCAACCCAGCACTATGGTAGGCTCACAGGAGGATCACAAGGTTGAGCCCAACGTGGACAAGTTAGTCACTTAATGAGACTCTGTCTCAAAGTCAAAACAACAAAAATGGGCAGGTATATCAACTGTACAGAGGTCCTAAGTTCACAAAATAATAAATGAATAAGTAAATAAATTAATTAATAAAACTACTCATGCCAGGGTACAGCCATAGAAGAGACGAACTGTGTGCCAAGGAAACAAATGAAATCCACTAATAACTGTTGTCTAGAAATGAGTGGCTTTATTATTAATGGAATATATATTTCTTTAAGAATTTAGAGTTTGAAATTAAAGCCTAGGACAGATGCCCCAGAACTCATTTAGTGCATACCTTCACAGAGTTTTTAACTAAAATCTTATATGCTACATGCCGAAAGTACTTTCATGGTCGCCATTGTAAACAGGCATTTTAGTTTATGGCTCTCTCTATACCAGCACCTCGCATTCTCACTAGTTCCTTAGACCAACACTTGGGCATCAAGAACATAAAGGTCACTGACTGTGCAAGGAAGAGGATATGATGTACTACAGGAGCAACTGCACAGTCCAGGTACAAAGCAGATTAAATGTGTGTGTGTGTGTGTGTGTGTGTGTGTGTATGTGTGGTGTGCAATTCTCTCTCTTACACATAAAAAGTTCTTGATGGTCTCTTTAGTTGAACAAGGTCACAGTTGAGGCTACATACACAGATATGCTTGAGTTTGCAAGAGAGAAAGGAAAGATTACGGAAATGACACCCTAGCATCTGGTGTCTGTGTTCCAGGAATTCACCATCAATGCAACTCACACAAATTCTAATGTCTATACTACTGTTGGACAAAGTGAGGGTCTGCACCCCATTGCAGTATTGGGTTACGTTTGCAAGAGTTAGGCATTTGGTGTTGACTGAGCATTGAAAAGAATTTTACAGCTTTGTTAAAACCTCATAGATAAGTGGCAAAAAATGGTATCATATGCTACAGAGCCCAAATCCCATTTTTCCTTGTTAAACTTCCTAAATAAAGTCACAAATATAAAAGCTCTTGTCCCATTAATCCATCTGAATCCATCCAGAACGTACCTGCCCTCTTCCTCAAAATACTAATTCTGACTCATGTCATCTCCTGTCTCTTTTTGGTCGATCAGTTTAACAACCCTCCAGATAGTAAAATCTCATCACCTGTTATCACAAAGAATTCAGCAGTTGTATGTAGAGATCTCCCTGGGAAGCTGATGAAGAGAAAAAGTTCTCTAAGTACCTGCCCACATCACACCCGAGAAAACTTTCTCTTCCTTTTCTTTCCTCCTTTCTTTTTTTCATTTCATTTTACCTTTTTTAAAAAAAGATTTTCTTTCGTTCCTTCTCTGTGTCTCTCCCTATCTTCTCTTCTTTAGTTTTCTGTTGGACAGATCAGAAAGGCTTCACAGAGTGAAATGCGAAGAGAAAACTCCTCCAGCAGTTTCCTTACATAGAGAAGTCAACAGCCCATGCAGCCCAACAGCGCCCATCTCTTTTATTTGGCCTGCTTCAGCCCGGTGAACTCCAGTATGGTGCAAAGTCACCTCAGCTGAAGGCAACCCTTGCTATTACTGGGATTATGCTTCAGCTTATCTTCCTGAAGTTCTCTCTCTCTCTCCATCTCATGTGTTCTCTCTCTTTCCTTCCTTCTTCATTTGTAAGGCATGCTTCCTAGTATTCAAATGCGTCATGCATAAAACAGAAGGTCAACGTAAAAAACAAAAAACAAAAAACAAAAAACAAAACAGTGGTGACTGGATTTTTGGAATCCATGACCACCTCCAAGATTTTCCTAAATATAATGAAGCTACTTTTAGAAACGAAATCTCTTCTTGCTCTTTCAACATTTTATTATTTCTATAACATTTCAAGTGCTCAGGGTTGATCCTAGGACTTTCATCCAGAGCTACATCCCCAGGCTATTTTTAGTTTTGATTTTGAGATACTGTCTTGTTGAATCACTAAATTGCTCGGATCGGGCCTGAACTGTGATCCTCCTGCCTCAGCTTCCCAGAGTGCTGGGATTATAGACCAGAATCACCAGGACTGGCTTTTATTTTTGGTGGCCAACCTACTCTTCACATTAAAGTTTCAGCACCTAAAAACTGGAGGTTTATAGCAAGTGACTAACTTTACTCTGTAGCAATTATAATTTCTTGAAATGAAAAATGTGTTCTTTTCAACCTGGAGACATGTAACAGAGAGCATATGTGAAACAAATGCATTGTCCAGAAACAGAAACTAGTCAATCAGTGATTCTTGTGTCCTCATTTGCCTCTGTTCTCTAACAAACTATGTTTCCTGAAAGGGTCTAAGAAAATTTTACACTAGAGGGAGACATTTTGTCAGTGAAATGCTGTCCTAAGGGCATTCAAAAATAGAAGCTTCATATGTAACAGTAAAAAAAATAATGCATTTGGTATTAAAGGAATTATGACATATTTGATCCAGTGGACTCAAAAATCTATTCTTTTCAGTAAATCTTATCTACTAGAGAATATTTACCTACTTATTTCTATTAATCATAGCTTTTCAAGTATATTCTGGTGTGTTAAGAAAGCACTACCATGTATAAAACATGGAAGAAAATTTAAACATTATAGAACACCTGATTTTACTGGTTATAGATGATCAACATCTGAATTTCACGTTTTTCCATGAACACGTTGATGTTCTACATCCCGTGTGAAGTGCCACAGAACCCATTAAACTTTACTTTTAATAAAACTTCCTCGTGATCAGTGAAATGCAGTTGTTAAATAATTTCTTTTTACGGTAAAATCTTGACAATTAACAAGCCAGACGCTGATTCAAGCCATTATCAATTTCTGTGCGATTATTAGAGCTTCCGTAATAATCTGCATTCTATTAACGTAGATAAGGCAGCGCTTCAGAGAGAAGCCTCATTAGTCTGACTGCTCGAAAGGGTGAGAGAAAGCGGACTTAAAACTTCGCGGAGTCGAGGCGCTGCAAAGTCATTCCAGAATGCTCAGTCCTGGAGCTCACCCAGCTCCTTGCGGAGCTTCGGTCACAGGAAAGTCCTTCTTTGTTTGAAGGCAGTCTTCGGGAGTTTACATTCATTAGTAATTTATTTTACAATTGTTTATTTTTTCTCCACCTTTTATTGATATGTATAAGTGCAAAATTTAAGGTTTACAATAAAGTTTAGCACTTTGTGCACATGCATACTTTTTCTTTTTATTTAGAAAATGAAACAGAAAGGCACCTTGAGACTCAAGCCATTGTGAAACAAGAGACCTGGCTGTTGTCATTAATGCTTCTGGTTCAAAGAGACAGCACTCGACCAGGAGTTCCTGGACTTGACTTGGAAAGCGCAATTTACTAAAGAAAGTATCCATAAGTTGGACCTCACCTAAATTAGAAACTACTCCCTAAAGTTCTAGCTAGAAGTGTAAGAAAGAGAAAACCCAGTTGGGAAGACAGTATCTGCAGATCACGAGCCTGGCCAATGACTTTAAATTATGATACATTAAAAAAAAAACACAAAATGTTTTAATTAGAAAATGGTCAAAAGACACACACAGATATTTCATAGAAGAACTTATACAGATGAGAATACATCTGTTTCGGGGTATGTTCATCATCTGCCATTTGAAAAATGAAAAATACCGCAAGAAAACATCACCCCCACCCCTAACCCCCATCACATGGCTGAAATAAAAGGAGGAATAGCATGAGATGCTGGCAAGAGTGGAAAGCCTGGGTCACTGGTGTTCTAACAGTAGAGTCTCTTTAGAAAATAATTGGATAGCATACTTATATGACTACAATAAATCAAAATTATTTAAGGGCTCTGGTGATAAGGTGAAGACTGTTTGCTTATATTGAAGAACAAGACTGCTATGTGCCATCTAAAATACAGAAAAAAAACATGAGCATAAATGAAAAGTGAAAACAGCAAGCAAGACAAGTACAGTAACTAAAGAAATTTTAATATCAGACAAAGACCATTTTTAGTACACACACACACACACACACACACACACACACACACACATATATATATATATATATATATATATATATATATATATATTTACATATCACATATCCATGTGCAGAGCACATATGCATACACACACAAAACAAAACTCACAGATGCAGATTTTTATAACTTTATATCAAGAAATGTTTTTAAAAAGTTTTTGGTGGGAAGTGGGATACTCCTGTCAATCCTCCTGTCTCACCCTCCCAGAGTGCTAAGATTACAGCACTGCACCATTGGGTCCAGTCTATACACTTTTGATACTCCTCCTGTGTCAAAATGTTTGTCTAAGGATTCCAGAGTTTTGGCTTTGATTATGAAAGGCTGAAATACTGGTGAGCTGTGAACCCTAAGTTTGTAATTTAAGCTAATGAGTTAGAGAAGACTTAAGAATATGCAGTTTTCCCTCCCCTGAGAAGAGATCGTGCTAGGATACACAGCACGCAGCAAGGTATGACATCAGGCATCAGCTCTGTCTTATTGGTGGACTACCACGGCAATTAAATAGTGTGAAAACTGATTGTATTGTCACACTGAGGCAAAGGTGGCCCCTCAAGTGCTACAATTAAAATGTTAAGGTGACAGAAGGAATAAACAATAAATACAATGACACTCAGCCTGCAGCACTAGTGTAACCTGTGGAGTTGTGCTTTGGATATGAGCTGGATGGTGCACCTGGAACTCAGCAAACTTTCGATATTTAAATGAAATTTAAGGACGTAGATAAAGATTCACTCTCACAATAAGATTCAGAAACCCTGAAAAGAAAGTATTCATGTGAAGATTTTTCATGAGAAAACTTACTTGAAATAATTATATGTGAAATAAAAAAAACTTTTATTAAGTATCATCATTTAGGAATTTTACTATGTGATTCGCTACATATGCAGTTGTAATTTAGATATTAGCATAAGAGCATAATGCTTAAAATCAGCTTAGGATGTATAAAAGCCCTGGGTTTGATACTGAGAGAGAGAGAGAGAGAGAGAGAGAGAGAGAGAGAGAGAGATGACTTTAACTTCGTTTATTTTCCTGGCAGATGTATTTCATCAAATTGAGGAGATTCCCCCATTCTTGGTCTTCTGAGAGGTTTTGTGTGTAGATGCCTAGCTCCGAGTAGGAGGCATCGTGGCCGAGGAGCCTGGGAGAAAACAGCTGCTGTCTCATGGCATTCAGGAAGTAGAGAGAAAAGGCTGGGGCTGGGGACAGGGGCAGACCCCTCCAGGTCACACTCCTGGTGGAGTGCCCTCCCAACACATCCCACCAGCTAATATGAGGATTTGGGGGACATTTTAGGTCTAAACCATGACATGGGGGCATGTCCTCTTTTCCTCTTTCCTCTTCCCTGGAACCTTGGTGGCCTCTTCCTGAAAAGGAGAAGTCATTGGCCTAAGTCTCAGAACGACTGTGTACAGGAGATCATCGCTCTAAAGTTATGCTCAAGGGAAAAAATTTTGCCCTTTAACTGTCTATACATTTAGAGCCCATTTCATATTATAACAGAAAAACTGTGTGTCATCTAATTTCATTGGCAAAAAAGCCTTATGTCTCTGATATACTGCCAATACCTGTAGGATTAAAATCGATGTCAGATGGGACCAAACTTAAAACACTCTGGGTTATTTGTTGAAAAGAAGAAAAGGCCAAAGTTTGATTTCTCACTGAAAATATCCATGGAAATATCCATGAAAATATGGATAGTGATTTCATCTTGAAACAGCTATTTAAGAATTTTAGGACATTAGAAACAGGCTATTTCCCACAGACTTCAGCTTAACAGGGAATCTGAAGGGATATAGCACATTTCAATATTTCTAATTAAACCGACAGAGCAGAGGATGATAACATCTGTTCTGTGTTTGTAATAACACCTATTGATGCTGCTGACCTGGGTGTTTCTTATCTTGAGTAGACAACAGACCGAGATAAGCGAAGTTTAAAAGGAAGCAAATGGCAAAATGTCACCACCAAACAGCTAGTTCAGGGGCTCCGATATTAATTATCCCTTTGGAAATGATTTTTTCAAGAAGTCTTTACTTAGTAAATATTAGCTTAATGGATCAATATTGTTATTTCAGAGTGTTCCAGGGGTGTTTGAATATACGTGCAATGTGCTGGGAAAGTTTTGCATCTCTCACAAGCATGTTGTGGTCAACGATGTAGTTCCTTTGACAGTCCAAATTTTAAGCCACAAGTGAATCGAAATTGAAGCCCATCTGTTCCCAAATGAGAAGTTTTAAATTTTCTTTTTAGTGTGTTTGTCAAAATGGGAAAATGGAAACGAAATCATAGGGAAACTGGCAGGTAACAGCTTTCAATGGGAACAAGGGCGCCACCTTGTGGCCAGTTCTCAGAGCTGAGCCAAAACAAAACAAAACAAATCAAAACGAAAAAAGTGCACCCAAAGAAATCAATCCGGGTATAATAACGTGGCTTATGGTATTTGAAATTGCAGAAGAAATTTTTTTTGAAATACAGAAACAACTGTTTTCCTAGAAATCAAAGCTTTATTCCTAAGCAGAGTACTGAATCTGTAATCATCGCTCTCTCTGGAGTTTGACTGTAAGATGGGAGCATTGTCAACAGATGTGTCCACAAAAAAACAAACACACACTGAGTCCTTTTAATCAGCTCGACAGCAAATTGAGCATGAACAACGTAACGCTACTTAGCTTGTAATTGTGACAATCAGAACCCAAAAATTGTATCCAGTCTGGGCAGGCGGCACACGTGCCTCCTGTGTAATTATGCTCCTTATTTTCTCATTTTCATACTCTTTTCTGGTGAAAGGAAAAATTCTAAACCGTATTTGCCTTTATTTCTATAAGGTTTACATTTTGTTTTCCATAGCATTTAATTTGGACACAATGTTATATTATCTCTTGGCCTTTTGGGTCAGATCTTTGCAAGCAAAAAAAAAAAAAATTAAAAAAAAAGGTTGATGCAGATAATTTGGGCAAATAATGAGAAATGCGGGAGATCTGCCACTAGGGGGAGGAAGAACTTGTTCTGGACAGCTGGGGAAAAAGTAGGGAACACACACGCTGTGAGGATATAATTTCTGTAGACTGAGACTTGGTCTTGTTAGGTATGTTGTTAGCATTTATGTAATTCTAAAGGGAGATTTGAAGATGGGGTCGTTTACCCTATATAAACATGAACAGCCTTTCTGATGCTCAGAGATGTTGTGGTTGCTCCAGGAGGAAAGAATTAGGCAGCGGTAGAGCTTAAGTTGGAAGTCAGGCTTACCTTCTCACTCCCCAGCCAGTGTCGCTGGTTATATTAAATAGTTTCCTTTCACTGGAACAAAACACCTGACACAAACTTACAGGGGTAGAGGTTTATTTTGGCTCGTGATTTGAGCTCAAGATGGGTAGGTCCGAGGCAGACACGGCACAAAGAAAGGTGTGGTGGAAGAAGGCTGCTCTACCACAGTGGCTAGGAGTCAGAAGGAGAAGGGAGGAGCTAGGGACACAAAATATCCCTCCAAGTCGCCCCCTAGTAACCTCCCTCCAACCAGACCCCATCCCCTAACAGCACAGTCGGCTGTGAACGGGTCCCTGGACGAATCCACTGTTAAGTACGGCGTTCCCAAGACTCAATCATCCTCCAAGCACAAGAGACTTTTGAGAGACACTTTAAGTCTAAACTATAATACTGGTATTTCCTATTGTAGCAGGGAGAAATTGAGATAAGAGGTGACCGCACTGGAAGAAAAAAAAAACATATATATATATATAATTTTCATTGTTTCTGACACCCCTACCCCCACCCAAACACTCACTTGCACGTTCACTCATATACACATACGTGCACATGAAGTCCCAAGATACTCAGCAGAAGACAGACCAGAGCTGAGCAAGTGGAAGACACCAGGGGTGGAGCCAGGGGCCTGCACCTGTAAGCCACTGGCTCCAGGCCTACTCTGAGGGTCCTTCTGGCAGAAAGGGGGATCCACACCAAAAGTCAGAGTGGAGAGGAGCAAGGGAGGTGCTGAAGACAGACTTCTCTTTCAGCCACTGTGAGAGATACAGGGACACTTTTTATACTTGACGATCTGGGTAAATTTGGTTCTGATTGTGTCCCCATTTTAAAATATTTGCTATATTGCCTAGAAAGGTATACTTTTGGGTTGCCCAAATCGGCACCTTTTTCTAGTTTGGTTTGTAATAGTAGAACTCAATAGTAACCAAGGAAGCATGTCAAATAGCACTGTCACCTGGTAACAAGGATTGAATGGATAGAAGTCGATTGGTAAGGACATGCCTGTTTTAGAACACAAAATTTTCTTTTAGTTTTTTATATATGAAAGAGATATGTGTATTATTTGATATCTTATACTTGGCATATTGCAATTGCTCTAAAAATCTATTTATTCAACCCTGAATTGTACAATACAAGATTACAAGAGCTCTTTCAAGTACTAATTATGCCTGAAATTATATTTGTTTTTCCATAAATTTGAAGAAAATGAGTAACTCTAGACCCACTCTTTGGAAGCTTGATAGTACCCTAGTAGATCAGCTACCTGGAAATACATAGAAAAACTAAAAATATGTTGATGTCTTTTTTTATAAATTAAAAACAGAACACCTGCTTTCTGAGAATTCATATCTGACATTATTATTAGGATACTATGGAGACAAAACTTTTTAAAAGATGTGTAGTATTTGTGATATAATAGTCTCCTTAATTAGTATAAAAGAAATTTTAATTAAATACAAGAGTAACGTTTTTGCCATTCTCTTCCTGTCTTTCTAGACATCTGGAATTTTCCTGATTAAATTCATTGCAAAAAATGCTAATGAAGAAGGAATCATTCCTCTGTATTCTGAACTCACCAACTCTACTCTTATAGATGCACAAAATAAAATAAATAAGAAAAGGAAAGGAAAAAATGGTAAGCTACTGCTGAGTTCAAGTCTTTTAATTTCAAACAATATTTAATACAAGACAATTTCAGTACAGAAAGCTTTCATGAATAATCTCTATTATGCACTGCATGGAAGCTCACAGGTGGATTGCAACTGTTCTATTATATATCCTTTCTTCATTTGCTCCTTTACAATAGCTCTGATGCTTAATGTAGTATGTTATATGTTTTCAAATTGAGAGATTGGTTCAAGTTCCTGGGATCATTGCATCTTGATCATCATAAAGACATGGCTAGATCCCTCTAGATGCCTTTAGCATGTAAGGTATATATTCTTGCCAGAATCTGTTTGCCTTCCTTTGGTCTTTCTTGTGTACTTCAGGATAAAAAGTAATAGTTTGTATTTTCAGGACTCCCTTGCAGCTAGAGTTCTGGTGAGATGTAGGTTCTAGAGAGAGGGCCTAGCTTCACTTCGGCTGACGAAGAGTAGCTCAGGAGCTAATGATTCTGAAGGAGCCTCTTGATTTATTGATCTTAGCAGACAATGTGTTCATCAAACCATAATCGCAATGATAACTCTCTGATCTTCATATTCTACCTGTCACTGTATGATGATCAGGTCAGAATTTGGGAGAACACTCATTTTCTGGTGTTACTAGAGGCCATTTGGTGGTCAGTTTTATGATAGCAGTTTGGAGTTATTCAAGAGGACTCAAACATTTACCTCTTTTTCCATTCTGTAGTAAGTAACAAGAGCAATTTTAGTTAACAACAAAAGAGCCCCAGCAGATATTCGGCATTCACTAAACAGGTAAGTGATAGAAGAAGGAAACTTGATTAGACAATGTCTGAAGACCTTTGTAAAAATCACATGCCAAATTAGAGTATCAGTAATGGATAGTAAATGGATGAATAACCATAAGATGTTGCCAGGAGGTACTAAGAGCGAGAAATTTGGAAAGATTCGTGAGGTAAATTTGAGTTTCCTCTGTCACATCCAGCACACCAGGGTTTTTGCCAGATCCTGTAAGAGCTCCTGCAGCAGCAGAGGAGACACTCAGACAAAATTGGGGGTGGGAAAGCCAGGAGGCTCTGGGTTTTGGGACAAAGGCCCTGATCTCTCTTTCCCTGCCCTTTCATTGTTTCAGCTTACGTAAACACAAAACTGTGTGGGTGGGCATTAGGTATTTGTGAAAGTTTACTTAAGCTATCAGAAGAAAGATTACAACAGGACAACTTGTTTGCAAAGGAAGAGGCTAACAGTGTAGGGTCCATAGTGACCTGGGCCAAGGCTGGTCATCCTTATCACATGGGGCACAAATTGGTGGATTCCCAAGGCACTAAGAATCGCAATGTTCCTGGCTATGACTTCACATGTTGTATGTGCTCCACGGGCCTTGTCACATTAGACACTATTGATCAGTGTTGCCTTGTAATTGCCCAAACGTCTCTGATACTTCAGAGAAATCAGTGGTTTCCAACACTCCTCAAAGGCAAGAACAATTTAATCTCCATGACTTAACTTTAGTTATTCAGGAAAGCAAAATCTGGTTACGTGTCATCATGGGAGAGGTGACCAAAGCCCATGTGATTTCTTTCTTCTAAGGAAAGAATGAAAGTATTTTTTGAATCTGTTTTCCTTTGTTTTGCTAAGAAGTCTATAAAGGTGATTCTAAAGTTGGTCTTACTCTAAAGCATAGGTTTGAGAATTATCTGAGGTAGTCTCTCACATTCTGAAACTAAAGGCAAAAGTTTATGGAAATATGGAAAATTATCAAATGAGTGGTAACCTTGAATATATGATCTCCAAGTTCTCAAAGTCTTGTGGTTCAAAGATGGGCAAGAACTGAAGAGGATTTTGTGAACCACACATGAGAATCATTCTTTCTATACTACTTCCCAAGTTCATGTGAGCATGTCCATGTTCTTGTGCTTTTGTATTTAACTTTTATCTTGTTAAATCGTGCAGGATAACTCTGACTTTAGATGATAGCATGAGGGCACACATAGGCTATTCCACGATTGGCTGTATCCAATGCAGAAAGGGCAGGTGGAAAAGCCAAGTCATAAAGGAAAGCTGCTCAGCCGTGGCAGACAGCAAGCAGGCGTTCTGAAAGTGAAAAGAACAGGTTATGACTGTTGTTAGATCCGGAATGTCCCTGCAAATCCTCATTTATTTGGATGCTATGAGTTATCTATGGAACTATGTGCTGTCTGGAGATGCGGTCAGTTCAGAAGGAGTGGATTATTGGTGTGTGGTGGATTATAGGCATGTTATGGAAAACAGGCTCATGGGAGATTGTAGATTATGCTCAGGGGTCATATTACTGGGCATGTGGTCTGGAAGGGGTGGAACACTGGAGCATGACCTGAAGAGCACACACCTGCTCTGGCCTTCCTTCCTCGCTCGGCTTCCTTGTCTGCTGTAACATGAACACCTTCTTCCAGCTAGGCTGCCGCCATCTGCTTCTGCCATTGCCAGCTGCCCATGACTGAACTGAGACCTTCTGAATTTGTAGCTAAATAAATTTCTCCTCCCTAATGTTGCTAATGTCAGATATTTCTGCTACAGGTATAAAAAATAGCTAATACAATTATGATGCCGATATTTATGCTCACAGACAGCTCCTCTTATACTTAAAGGTAGACGATATAAAAACTGGAGTGGAATAACAGAATAGAATTGGGACCCAAATGGTAAGATGTCTACCGCCTGGGGAGTTGAGAAAACCACCACTGTAAAGAAAGGCCTGATGTGAGAATGAACAGGAGAGTAAAGTATGTAGGCAAGTATTTAGCCACCTGTCAGAAGCAGCAAAACACGCATAGTACTGGAGAATATTTGAGAATTCAGAAGGCCAGTGTGAGTGGACATGAGCGATATTAATGAAATGAAATCACTAGTGAATGAAACAGTCATGCTCCTACCTTCTTGGGTGTCAATGACGGGCGTAACATTAACATCTTAATTTTAGGAAGGCTCATTAATTTGAAAGAATCCCAAATGAAGCCAGTGCATTGGCCTGCAGAATATTAAATTAGAGGAATTAAATTGTGGCCTGACTGGGGGAAATTAATGCAGGAGTTGTTTATAAGAATGCATCTCTTGAAATGTATTTTCTTGTCTACGAGATGGAGATAATCAGAGTTGTCCTGACTACTTAATGGCATTGTTATCAGGGTCCAATCTGGTATTATTTTAAGAACGTTTTGTGAAATAGAAAATAGCAAGCCATTGGAAGCTACTATTCCATAGATTTGCTTTCTTTTTCTTCGTGTAAAGTAGCTAGCACCTCCTCTCCTCTCTCATTCCAATATCATCGAGGCCAAACCACTGTACTTTCCAATATTGAAAACCACTCCCAGTAGTTTCCATCTACTGTAGATGGTTTTAATTTTTTTCGTAGCATTTACCTATTTATAATCTCTTATCTAATAGAATGAAGGCTGGATTCTTGTCTGTACATTTAATGACCTCTTTAGCATGTTGATAACCATACCTGGAACAAAGCGGATAGTTCACAAATATCTGTTTTGTGAATGCACCCAGAAAGGGAACAAGGGTTTTTAGATCACCAACTTTACTGTAAGAATGTATTTTTTTTTTATTTTGTTAGCCAGCATATATTAAAAGACAAGAAAATTGGAGTTATATTCACAGTAAATATAGAGTTGGCAGAAAGAAAATAAAGCTGGAGTGGAAGACAAAGACTTGAGTGTGGCTTCTCTTTACAAAACATTCAAGCACTTCTCCAAATTATAATTCTCCTATTAGAAATAAGTACTTATGAATGATTATATTTGCCCTCTCGATTTTACAGATGAGCTAAGGGTACAACATTGGCGAAGGGAATGGAAGCTCTAAAATTACCCAGCTCATGCAAATACAAAAAAAGTTGCTATGAAAAAAGACAGATAAGGCAAACGAAGAAGTAAATACTCAGATGCCAAGCGCTCTGTTCTGATCAAAAATAACTGTGTTTAAAAATTCTGTGTTTAACTTAAATTACCCTTAGCAGGTCTGGGAGGTTGAAGCAGAAGAATTGCAAATTCAGGCCCCAAATGGGCAATTTAGCACGTTGGTGAGACCTTGTTGCACAATGAAAAACAAAACAAAAATAAACAAACAAACAAAGAGCTGAAGATGTGACTCCTTGTGAAGTCCTGGACTCACACATACAACAATAGAAATACATGAACCACATGCGAAAAGCCCAACAACACAACAAAAACTAACCCCCAACTACTTCCTAATGGAAATAGTAATTTTATTTAAAAAGTTGTTTAGCATATACTGTATTTCACTTCTAATGACTGGATTTTACTCCTTTCATCAAGATAGTATAGTATATTAAATAAATGAGTGGGGTTTTTTGCCGCTAAGCAAACGATACTAGTAACGAGTTTATAATTTGTGATCATGCATGATTCTGATAGGGAAGAAATTTCATTACAGGTCGGTTGGAAAAGCAGAATGCATGTACATTTGCATTTTCTGGATGCACGTAAATAAATAGTAAAGCTCATTGATAACAGAGGCCATTATAATTTGAATAAGATTATGTTCTCCGTAGGAAAGATAAAGGGTAATGGAAGACAATTCAGAGCTAGTTTGTTATTACTTCATCAAATACCTCAGCCTCCAGCTGATAAAATTCACTTGTACAGCTCCCCTGAGACACTTCCAACAATGATGCCACCACCAGCCATTTGTAGGGATTTCTAAAATCGTTAATATCACCATTTAAATGAGGTTGGGCTGTCTATAACACTGGGCAGGGCCAGAGGTGAAACAGCTACAAACCCTTTCATAAAACCCTAAGAAGTGAGGAAAGACAGTAAAATGAATTGTATCCTGGACAGATACAAGGCCAAGATAATTTCCCATAGAAACTATCAATGGGCCTTGGTTACATGCTAATTAGATTGGTCATCAATTTTAAACTCGACAGTAGCTTCATTTGCTTTTTTCTGGATGACCAATTACAGTCTCTTTATAGATGATATTCATATTTATTTTCTTTACTTCTTCCCTGACCATAGGTCTGCTGAAGATAGTTATTTTTGAAATAAGTAATCTGCAGATTATATTACTGCAATGAAGGAGGGAGACTAACTCAGCTTCATTTAGTTTGTTTTTAACACAGCATGTTTTAGTTAGAGGGTAGATTCTGTTTTGTCAGAATTCATTTTAGGAAGGCCTTGGAGGCCAGAGAGTGTGCCCCTGGGAGGGCAAAGTGTTAAGTTGTGAAGGAGAATCCCAAATTGCTGTTAAGACCCTAGGAACGTACAGGTGTTAGAAACATGGATTGTTGGCTGAGAAAAGCTGTGGGCTGTGAGAGGATCCAGCTCAAAGGAGCAAAGTTGAGGTCACAGCCTGTGGCAATGCTGTAGGGGCAGAGCCACCCAAGCCCTTTGGAATTCAAATCTCACCACAGCTTCTTTGGCCACGGTTTACTGTGAGTGCTGGACGTGGAGATACAGGATTGAACACTTGCCTCAATTTGTTTAAAACTTGTGTTGGTCTAATTTCTCTCTATCCTCCTGTTCCTCCATTTTGGAAAGGGAATATTTACCTTGTGATGTTGCATGGTGGAAGTGCTTAACTCTTCGGATTTCACAGGAGCTCACAACTAAGAGTTTGCCTTGTGCCTCAAAGGAGACTGTGGACTTGGACTTTTCAACAGTGTTAGAATTGTGATGACTTTGGCAACTATTAAGAAAGGGCCAAATACATTTTTGAATAAGGAGATAGACATGTGTCTTTTGGGTGCCCGTGGATGGCCTATTGGGTATTGTGGTTTAGATCTGAAGTGTTCCCCCAATGCCTTATGTACCTATGAATACTGTATACTGTTGGGAATTGGGACCCGGTTGGAAGGGGAGGATGCTCACCCGGAGATGTGTGTGCCAACTTCACCATTCCTTTCGGACTTGGCTCTGTTCTGCCATGCCACGAGGAGCTCTCTCTCTCTGGCTCCAGCCACCCCTTTCTCTTCCACGCCCTCTCCCCCAGTGTGGTTCCACCATTTGCAGCCACTGGCCCATGAGTGAACCGTGACCTTCTGAAACTGTGAACAAAAACAAACCTCTCTTCTCTGAAGTTGTGCGTGGAGGGTTTTCTGTCCCAGTGATGAGAAAGTAACTCAGACACCCCTTTTCCCTTGAGTAGATTTAATATTGATTACAGATGCTTGAGAATCTGTGAACTGAAATGTTGAGCAATAACATTTAACTACTGCTTGGCTTTCTGCAGTTACATTTCATGTATTTTTATCTGGCCTAAGCTTGTTCTCAGCACTGCCCCTCCTTTGATGCCTCTGATCAGGAAGACCCCACTGTCAGCTCTATGTACAAGTAATTTACTCCTTCTTTGCCATTTGGCCAGCTTGGATCACTGGCCCACTGGGAATCTTTGGTTTTGTTCTCCTATTGGCTTTAGCCTAGCGACTTTTTCCTTCAACTCATCAGCCTTTTAGCTTTTATACAAAATTATCAGAAATACTTGCCAGCGTTAGCTCTGAGTTTCTGGCTCTAACACCTGACTCATTGGGGAGCTCACACTGACAGTGCAGAGCTCAGCAGCCAGTCTCCTCCTTCCCACGACTGTCCTGTCTGTAAAGGTTCTTGATGTCCCTATATCTCTCTTCAGCTCTGTAAGCTCACACTTCACTGCATTGATCATGAAGGCGTCTGTCACTTGTATTTAAGAGGCTCACTCAGGGTTATATTACAATATCTTCTACAAACACTCCAGGTTTCCTCACAAAAGAACACATTCTACAGTTCTTTCTATCTCTGTGTTCCCACTTCCTTTATTTATTCCTCTGCTTAACATTTACAAGGTCTGGTTGATTCTTCATCTTACTCCACCATCATTGGTCATTTTCTTCTTCCCCACACAGGATTGCACCTAGGACCTTCATATAACCTGCACCCCCAACTCATTTTTTATGTTTACTTTGAGAAAGGGTATCACTGAGTTGCTAAACTACTCATTGTCTTAGTTACTTTCTTGTTGCTGGGATAGAATAAGTGACATCCACAATTTAGGGAGGAAAGATTTATTTTGGCTTACAATTTCAGATGGTTACACATAGAGTCACAGATGGGAAGCTGGCTGGGAAATGGCGGAATCATATGGCAGGGCTAGGACAAGGTTTGGCACCACAGTCAGAGCTGGAGACCAAGATCCTCATGGCATGGCAGAAGAAGTCAAGTTGGGGAGAAGGGTGAAGCCAGCACCCCCTCCACCCCAGATCAAGCCCCAAGTGTCTGACCTTCCAGTCAGGTCCCACACTCCAACAAAACACATTATCCATGAGTATATGAAACTTTTATAGGACACTCCAGATCCAAACCACAATACCAACACTGGATTGACTTTGCAATTCTCTTGTCTCAGCCTCCCAGTGTGTTGTATTTACAGGCTTGTACCACTCGGATGGTATGTCAATCAACAGTTTACACATGTACTAAATATTTCTTGAGATTACTTCTACTCTGTGGCTTTATAGTTATCACTGTCATTCGAGTCCTTATTGTTTCTCACTTGGAGTCTTATTATTATTTCAGGAGTCTCCTACTAGTTTTAAGGCTTACGTCTTATCTGAGAGTTGTCTTCCAACTGGTCACCCTATTTGTCTTTCTAAATAGTGATGTGACCTTATCAAATAACTTTTCAACATCTTTGAAAGTGCCCTTACTACTTGCAGAAAGTAAAATATCAGGAAGTTGTTTTAATTTGCAATACAATTTAGGAGAAAATCTTGAACTATAATTTTTAGCAGCTTTATAATTTATTCTCCAAATTTGGACACACCTCAGTGAAAAAGAATGCCAAGTACAGTGGCGCCAAAAACTAGCTTAATCCTGAGCAAAGGAACATAATAGCTTGCCCTGGGTAAGATGCTATCTGTCATCTGGTATCTGTTTTCTGCTTTGATCTTAACTTTGGTAATCCAAAACTCATACTATGTAGTTAAGTTCTATCTCCTTCTGCTAATCCCCATCAAGAATTCATTCACATTAATCTATCTGCTCAGACTGCCCTCATCCCGTCCCTCGTCTAGTTAATGCTGACCTGTACTTTAACAACCACTATAGATTTCTTAGGCTATGATTACAAAATGTGTGTGTGTGTGTGTGTGTGTGTGTGTGTGTGTGTGTGTATGTGTGTGTAATAATACTGGAGATGGAGCCCTCTGAGATTCATCTCCAGTTTTTTTTTTTTTAACATAGCATCTCACTAAGTTGCTAAGTTGTCCGTGTTGGGCTGGATCTTAGACGTATGTTTCTCAGAGCACTCACTGAACGGCTGATTAGCTATTGTTCATGTCTTTTTCTCTTCCACTAGGCCTTAGCTCCCCATCTTCTTAAAGGAAATGGCTTTATTTTAATTTCTACAAATTTGGAATAATGCAGCAGTAGTACATATAGTTATATAATCACATATATAAAAGGATACATATATTATGATAGTTATATAGATACTGATAGGAATATGACATTGTGCATCTGATGTTCTCTTTAAAAGAGCAACAGAAAATATCTCAATATCTATCTAAAGAGCATATTCTAAAGAAATTGCAGAGGTTTAAGAAATCTGAACTTCACTTTGAAGTTGAGCAGGTATTGGCAGGTGATTGGGTTAAAGACATTGATGTGTCCTCAGACTCAAGCCATTGTCATCAATCTTAGTTATTACTGCGATTACAATACTCAGATTTTATTCTATAATAGCTTCTGACTTATTGCTAATAATAATGCCCTATCCTTGCCTGGCACAATTTGTTGGGAAAAAATCTTATGAAAAGTTCAATGGAACAAATTATCAATTTGGTTGAAACTTTTGAATTTCTGATATAGTGAATTTCTTCTCTGTTGTGGATTGGACGTAGAACATCCCTCAAAAGTCTCATATATATGGATGTTATGAATTATCTATGGAGCCATGTGCTATTGGGAAATGGGGGCCTGCTCTGGAGGAGTGGATTATAGGCATGTGGTAGACTATAGATTACAGGTTGATTAGGGGCTTAAACCTGGAAAGGGTGGAACACTGAGGCTGGCTCTGAAAGGGATGGATCATTGGGAAAGGAATTGAAAGGATGTATGCTAATTCCTTTCTTCCTTCTGGGATCTGGCTTCGTGTTTGCAATGCTTTGAGGAGCTGCCTCGCCATCTGGCTTCACCATGTGTTTTTATGAAATGTGACCTTCTGAAACCATGAGCCAAAATAAACTTTTCTTCTTCTAATTTGTACATTTTGGTTATTTTGTCATAGCAATGAAAAAAATAGATATTCTCTTAAGAAAAAGTTGCAGACAATGGATAAAAATATCTTCCCACGTACCTGTCTATATCAGTGATAGCTTGTTGCACAGAGAAACACATACTAGAATCCCATATAATAGAACCTTGTCTTGTCAACTTGGAAATTTGGCCGGGACTTAGTTATTCCCATCTAAGACAATTTAAAATTGTATTGAGTGTATATAAATGAGTACATTATGTGTTTAGTTAACTAAGAAATATGTCTGATTTTCTTTGTATTGTAGTCTTCTTTTTAAAATCAATACAACCCAAACTAGTACTCTGAGACTGTTCAGAGATCTTGATTATTGTAAATATTATTTCAATTAAAACTGTCAGATTTATACACTGTCGATACTAAGAACAGAACAATAGTTTTATCGGTTCCATACAACTCTGAAGAAAGAACTACCTGCCTTTGGGATTTAAAATGTGCTAAAAGAATAAAAACAAATCTTTGATGTTTGTGACTTACTCTAGTCCTGAAACAGAATATATACACAGAAATGTATTTCCAAAAATAATGCACTGGTCTTTTGATATGAGTTGACATTCACATGCTGCTTTATAAACACTGAGAAAAAGTAGTAACAATACTTGTAATGCACGAACATGATGTTGGTGCCCAGGCTTTCATGAATTAGGGGGCAGCACCTATATTTTATGTACTTCTTTTACATCAGCAAAAGCTGTACTTTGTGAATAAAATATGAGCATGAAAATTCTAATGTTTTATTCTGCCAATAACATAGCTCATTGCATAAAATAAGCTAATCGGTACTCGAAAAGCGTGCTAGCATCTCATATGAAAAGAAAATATACAGAGCTAGAGAGAAGAAAAGATGCGGGTATCTTAGCGTATTTCTCTAAAAGAATGAGTTAGCTAGCTAATACAGTAGCTTTGTCTTAGTTACTTTTTCCCTTGCTGTGACTCAATACCCTCCATCCACAAATTTGGGGAGAAAAGGTTTATTTTAGCTCACAGTTTCAGAAGGTCACAGTCCATTCAGGGCTGGCCGGCAGCAATCGAAGTACATGGCAGAGTGAGAGGTGGAGGCAGTTTATCATGACATCACAAACAGGAAGACAAGTTGAGACTAGTCGTAGTCCTCCAGAAGGGCAGGATGCAGCTCATCTATCCTTCCAGGTCTCAACCCGGTGATTAGCCCCCTCCTGCATCCAGGTGTGAAAGGTGTGGCCACTACACACTGTTAATCCTAATTTACATGCCTTTAATCCTAACTTACATGCTTTTAATCCTAACTCACACTCCTTTAATCCTAACTTACACTCTTTTAATCCTAACTCACACTCCTTTAATCCTAACTTAACTGTAATCCACCCCTCCAGACTAGACCCCAATCTACCAGCAGCACATGGTTCCATAGACAATCCATAACATTAAAATACATGAGACTTTTGGGGGACACTCCAGAGACAAACCATAATAACCTTCAATAACATAACTTGTTTATACTGTTACTGGGCAGTCTGTTGCTTTTATGATTGTGTGGTGATTGGGTGGTGTAAGCATATCATGTTTCAAAGATCTGGTTCATATCTTCTACTGAAGCAGATCTCACACATTAACTTTTATGATCAGGACCAATTATTAAAATAAAGAGCCAAGAGAGCATAATGCCAATAAAAGTTTTCTGGTTTTTTAATAAAAATGTGCTTTTTAGACCTACTGGTTGCCATTGATCACCTTAAGAATTTTCAAGTGATGAACCTGTGCTGTTTTCCTTGACAGAGATTTTTAGAATTTTCCCAAAATACACTCACGTGCCCCTTCTATATGAGTTGATTAGCAGCTATAGAGCAGAATCTCTTCTGTTTTTACTTAATTATAAGCTATGGATTATATCTTTTTCACTGCAAGCATATTTCTAGCTTTGTTGTCAATGCTTTTACCGTTTTGATCTAATATTTGGGTGCCAAACACCCAAATATTTTTTTTACCTATATAATTTTGCCCGCATTGTTTACTGAAGTCTCTATTATTCATCTATATGCTTAAGATGACAACTACCTGGGGCCCAAGGAGAGTTAAAGCACACGACTGAGATTCATAAATCTAACTTCTATCTTTTTCTTTGTCACCGCTGACAGTAACCTTGAGGAAATCACTTAATCTTTTCGTGCCTCCGTCACTTTCCTATAAAACTTGGATAATGATACTTATCTGGCTGGATAAGAGGGAGATGTTAATGTTTGTAAAGCCTCAGAGATCTTCAGATAAAGTAAACTAGCACAGAATTGCTAACATAGACACGATGTTGTTCAATCTTTTCTCTAATCATTTCAAGATATATGGAAATGGATTGTTATAAATACTTCATTAATGCAGCTTTAAATTAGCCACTTGAAAATGTAATGAGAAAGATATAGAAGGCTTTGGATGTAATACATATCAACTGCCCCATTAAAATAATAATCAATGTCTTTTTTTGCCTGGCCGCCCTCTTAAGTAGACTGCACCTTAGCTTGGATATAGGTTGATGTAGGGAATAGAACTCTGATATAGATTTAGAAAGTCACAGAACTAGGAGTGTAGCTCAGTGGTTAGAGGGCTTGCCTAACATGTGCAATGCTCTGAGTTTCATTCCCCAGCACTACATAAAAATTAGCCCGGGATGGTGCTGTATGCTTATAGTCCCAGCACTTTGGAGGCTGAGGCAGGAGAATTGCTTTGAGTTCAAGGCCAGTCAGGGCTACAGAGTAAGTTCAGGACCAACCTGAATTGTAGAGTGAGACTTTGTCTCAAAAAAGCACAGTTCTGAATTATACTTACTTCTTAGCATCTGTAATTTCAAAATTATTGATCAGTATTGAGATATAGACTCACCCACAGTCTTTCTATCATGAACTTCATACTTCCTAACATTAGGCATTACTTTTCTTCATATGTTGTTCCTATCAAAAGATAGAGCAGTATATAAAAGAAAACAAATATGAGCAACTGTAAAAATGTGTGTATAATTATGCAAGAGGATTTACTAGGTAGGCTTGTAAGATCAGAAGTGGCAGAATCTACAATGGCAATCTGGAAACTGAAGTCATCAATGTCTTATTTCTTTCTGTAGAAGATAAGTGCTTCTAGTACCCAAACCAGAATACATCACACAAAACATCTTCATTTTTAGGTTTCAAAATAACATTTTTAAATAAATTATAGTTTTGAGAGTTGGGCTATGGAACATGGATTTAGAGAAATCAAAAAATAAATAAAAGGAGAAGAAATATATGACTGACTTAACTATATTTATTACATGAAGAGAAGCCCTTTATTTACCGATTGTGAATTGGAGTTCTCACTGAAGTGCTATACCCTATCACTAAGTATTACTTATAAAAATCCATGAAGCAGAGTTTGTCTATTTTTAAACAAAAAAGAAACATACAGATATTGAAACTTGAGAAATTAAAATCAGTGCATTTTACGCATTGTAGTGAAAACACATATGCCTACATTCTTCGCAAGATATTTCATCTTTGAGCTGTAAACAATGGCATATTTCTTAATAATCTCTATTAAATTTGTGGGAAAGTGTGACAGGATGTGTGGATTAAGAACTGAAACCTTTTAGAGTACCTTCCCTATGGAAGAGATTTTAAGAATAGTTTTTCCCTAGTTGTATGCTAACCCACTTAAAATCACAGCAGATGCAATCAGTTTTTGAAATGCCCCTGATAACTGTCGAAGTGGATATGATTACAGATTTGTTGAAGCCCCAAAGTGTGATGTCATAAAGTCCCATTTGCTGCAAAAAGAATCAGTATTTGTCTTTCTGACAGGAAACTTCACACAATCGGTAAGAGAATCATGGGATGAATAAAGGAATCCTTAGAAAAATTACTGAATTTTAGAAGAAAATACACGAGAATACAAGAACCAAGATGAAAGACTTTTACTGGTAATTTAAATAAGCTTTATTTTAGCAGTAAAGATTTTAAGTGTATGAACAGAAATATTAACTTTCTAAACTCCTATATCTGGTATTGTAATATAGTTTTTATTGAATGGTCATCTCTCTGCAGTCGTTCTGATAATACATGTGAGAAATTTTGCCCAGTGTAGAGCTCCAGCAGTGAGGTATAAAATGTATTACTCTTAAAAGTCACTAGTAAAGTTACTTCCAAACGCTTATTAGAAGTCCTTCTAGCAATATCAGAATGAGTAAGTTGCAAATACTAAGTGTTATCATCCACAGTTGGCCTTGTTAAGCTGTAAATTTTGCCAAATTTATTGATTTATAATAGTATATACTAATCATATTAATTTGCATTTTATGAATTACTAATGAGAATTAAATGTAAGAAATATCACACACACGCACACACATAGTGGCCACTTGGTTGATGGTGTTTTGTGATGTTATTCCTCTACATTCCTATTAGGCTATCTTTTAGGAATTGGCATTTAGATGTCCTTTACATATTTTAAAAAGTAAGTCATAATTATGCTAATTAGTTTATTAGGAATATTTTCCTTTATTCTGTCTTTCCTTAATATTCTTTTATTTCCTTTAGTGAGAAGCTTTTAATTTAAATCTAACCCACATGCTTAAAAAGTACTTCCCCAACTTGATTTCATGAAGACATTGCAGAGTTGGAAATAGTTTTTGTACTTGGTAGAGTAACTGTCCAAATTAATTAATTAATTAATTAATTATTCCTATGAAATATAACTGCCCAAGATACTCATTGAAATATCTGTTTTTCCTCACTGAAAACCAATTTGTGGTTCTGTTGCATATTTGGTATCTCTGCACTTCAGACCTACTCAGAGTCAAGAGTGTAAACACTAACTGCTTCTATGTTCAGCTTAGAGTAGGGTAGTTAGAGAGGGGAGGACTCGATACCTTCACTGCACACCTGCGATGACTAGGTGGAAGAGAAGTGAACGATTTTTAGTGTAATGATTAAAAGCATTTGATTGGAAGTCAGAGAGACTGGCTTTGGGTTATGCATCTATTGTTAACAATCTGCGCAACCTAGAACATTTTATTTTAGCATCAATTTTTCAGTTTCCTCTTCATTGCAAGGGAGATAATAACATTGGTATTATTAGCTAACATTCTGTTTGAAGTTGCAGGCCAAATAATGAGTTCGCTGACTCTTACAGCATTGTAGTATGGTCCTTCCACTAGTGTGTTTATTTGACCATACTTATAGGATGCGTGAGGAACTGATACGGAGAATGAACGCTTAAATGATTTTTTGCAGATATTCACTTAGTAACTATAACAGTTGGGATTCATAATCACACAGGTTGACCCGAAGGTCTCTGTTTTTCACTATGAAGGAAAACTACACTTTGTTCTTACAAAATAGTACTCAAATTGGGGAATTGTTTTACTGTATTATAAATTAGAAAATAAAACTAACACATTGTTGATTCTCTTCTAATATTTACTCTCTCAGTGAGTCAACCCACTATATTTCTAATGCATAATCCAAAAATTATGCGTCCAATTTGTTACCTCCTTAGACATGTTCCTCCATAGCAAACCCATCACTGTGGGTATCCTGTTAAACTAAGTCGCGACCATTTTCTCTGCGTCTGTATTAACATTGCCCTGGAAAAAGGGCACCACATTGCTTACTTACTGCTGCAGTTTGGTCATAAAATTTACCTGATTTGCATTCTTTTCCCTTTTCCAATTCCTATCAGCACCTCAAAATCTGGATTTAAAAAAAATATACAAGTATCATCATGACAGATGCTACCTATTGTAAGAACATACAGGTCCTCTGCCATCAGTGAGGTGAGAGAATTCCAGGGCATTATAGGGCACTTCAAGTATAGATGCTAGTGTTTCAAAAAGGAAGATATTTTGCAGGTAACTGTGGTGGTGAGAAAGATCATTGACACTTAAACTAAGTTTATCTTTCGACTTTTGCCATCAAACAGGTATGTGACTTTGGAGGAAAAATTGAATCCCTCCAATTTGTGCATCTGTAAGATGTATCCTTAAATGAGAACACTTCTAAAGAGTAATGTCATCATGAAATTTTCTGTTTCTGTTTTAAAATAAATAGATCAACTCAACTTTGTTCATACAAATATATCCAGTTTATTTTGTTTTACACAAATGGACAGGTTATTTAATTCATGGAGATAAGCATATTGTCGAATGGAGGTTTCATTAGGTGGTGAAAGGCCAAATAAATGTTCTGAAAACCAAAAATCTTCAGAACATCTTTTAACTTCAGAACAGGAGCGTATGGTTTACATTTTTAAAATCAAACCTTCGTGGAACATTCACCACTCTTTATATCTCCTTCTTTTGTTCCTGGAAGATATTTACAATGGTAAACTTTATTTTCATTTGTCTCTCTCCTTCATATAAAAGTGCTGGTGACAACGACAAATGTGGGTGTTTGTAGATCTGATTTAGGGGAGAGTAGTCTGTATGTTGCTGACCCTATATCCAATAAAATTAAATTGATGTCACTGACAAGTGGTAGTATGTGACGGATGTGTTTATCAAGGTTGTGGGGTATTACTGTGGTTGGCTCGTGGGAATAAAAGGAGGAATGATGGGAGGAAAAGGAGCCAATGAGATCACAACCTGGATATCAGAACAAATGCCCTAACAGTAGTTTGACCTCTTCGGGGAAATTACAGGAGAACAATTTTTTTGGAGCATCAAACTTATAAGATATCTGTAAATTAAAGGTGGGGTGGTGAGAACATGCTTATGAATTCTCCTCAGATTCCCTGCTTGGCAATAAAGTTTTAATTCTGAAACTAACTTTGTAGGAAAAGACTTGGTATTGAAGTAGTGCTCTATCTTTACAGCTAGTCTGCCTCAATTTTATGCTTACTTACCTTTATAAAATGTAACATTCTTTACCTTTATTCAATTCTTCATCAACAATGAAGAACGTGCACTCTGAAAATGTCCTTATTTAACTGTTACACTCGATTGAATACTTGCCTTTTTATTTCACATACTACTCAGTAATCATTAAATCTTTGTAGCACTATAGCACGGTTTTATTTGTGCTAGGTAGAATAATATAGTTCCTTGACCAAAAGTGTCCACATCCTAATCCTAGAAAGCTGTGAATATATTAGTCACTTCACTCTGGGGAAAGAGACTGCAAATTGGTCAAGGTTACAAAGTTTCGAATGGGGAGATCACCAGGCGTGATCTTATCGTGCACCGTCTAATCACAGAAGTGCTTACAATAAAAACTTCTTCTCAACAGTGGTCAGAAGACCTGAGAGAGGGTACCAAGGTGGCTTGAAAGGTTGAATGTCTTGCTTACTTCTTCAACTCTCGAAACTTAAGGGAGGAAAGGTGTATGTGAGCTCACAATTTCCGAAGGGCTCAGTCCGTCCATGGGAGGACAGTAATGATGGTAGCACAGGAGAGAACTAGACTAAGGAAAATCTGTTTACTGTGTAGCAACAGGAAGCCAAGTGAGCAGGAAAGCACATATCCCTCAAGGTCAAGCCCCAGGAATCCACCCCTTCTAGGTCCAGCCCCAAATATCCACCTCTCCCAGCCATGCCCCACCTCGTAGAAGTGCATGGAGTCCACAGATATTCCCCAACATCCAAATACATGAGGTATTTTGGAAACATTCTAAATCTAAACTGTACACTAAGTCAGAGTAATGCAATCCATGGGATGCTTGCACCATCAAGAAGCTGGAAAAGAAAAGTAACGGATTCTCCATTATATACTTCAGGACAGACGCAGTCTTGCCTTGATTTCATCCCAGTGTAACTCACGTCCCTTCTAATCTCTAGATCTTAAGAATAACAAATTTGCTCCCCCACTTTTTCAGCACTGAGGATTGGTTCCAGATCCAGATTCATTGCACTGAACTACTTTCTCAGCATTCCCTGCCTTCACTTATTTATTTATTTTATTTATTTTTACTTTGAAATAGGTGTCTTCAGTTGCTAAATGTCCAGACTAGGCTGGAACTGTAATCCTCTTGCCTCTGCTTCCCATATTGCTAGGATAACAGGTGTGCACTGCCACACACACACACACACACACACACACACACACACGCACGCACGCACGCACACACACACACACACACACACACACACACACACACACACAGAGCTAACTCGCCTTATTTTAACCTCCTAAATTCATGACCATTTTTGTGGCAGTAATAGAAAAAGAGTATAGTACTAGTTCTTCACTGGAAAAGACTTATCCTTCTGAGATATCTTTGAAGAAGATACTCTCTAATTGTTCTTTTCATTTATTCATTCATTCATTTTTCATAGGATCCTCTTTAAATATTTACATACATCTAATATTATAACAGATTAGAAAATTCTGAAAACAAAGAGGGCATATTCCAAGTTAAAGTCTCACATTCAAACACCTGATGCTAGCACAACAATATGGAAAATGTGTGTAAATGTCATCATTACTTATCAAAGAAATCAGAAGTTTTTGGTTTTATGCAGGGGTGAAATGATGGAAGAGGTGAAAGAGAAAGGTGCAAATTAGTAAAACTTAAACTGAGGTTTAAAGGTTCCACTGGACAGAATGGTGGAACCTTTAAAAACGTAGAATGAACAAGATCAAAAGGCATGGGCACTTGGGCGTAATGAGTGTATCACCAGTTTGGAGCTTGGCTCTTTTGCTGACGTAAGCATGCAGGTTCTCATTGGCATGCATGCTGATACGGTAAATATTTTGTTCAGTGGTCAATTCCAAAACTTAAATCTTGCTCAGCCCATGAATGGAATTTAATAACCTTGAATTGTATGAGTGAGCACCTTTCTTCTTGCACGTGACTTACAGAATTGATTTAAATACATACGTGTTTTAGATGGGACTTAACGTATTGAAAAATAATAACGAAACCTGAGATGCTGCATTATCTCGGAGGGTTCTGTAGAGTTGGGCGTGCAGGATTCGGCATGCGGGAAATCGAACTTAGGAAGTTTTAAAGCTCATGAAGAAGTAGATATGATATTGTACAATATTTCACAAACGTTACTGTTTTAGTGCCTGACGATTTTAGTTCATTTTTTCTAAGTCCTGGCTGCACCATTCAGGGACACATTTTTGACAATACAAGGAGTACTTAATGCTATTTTTTTCTCAACTGTGATTTCTATTACAAAGTTCAATATGCTTGATAATTTTCAAAGCATCTGACTTTAGATGTTCCAAAAGTGAAAATATATTCTGCAACCGCTCCAACTTTATATAACTGGTAACAGATGTTCAGCAATATAAATTAATTAACTTCGCTTTTTATTACACTGATTAGAGGATTTTAAACCTTTTAATAGATGATTACTTTTTTATTCCTTAATTTTAGTTTAATGCAAAATAGATATTTGTCTGCATTTCCCTCTTTGGACTACCTATTTTAACATTTTTTTTTCTAAGTTCACTTTCAATTTAAGCAAAAAAAAAAAAAAAAATCAAACACCCTTTTAAGTTTAAAAGACTTTTTTACAGTTCATGAAATATTTCAGCTTTTATTAACATCTGCAAATCCATATTGCAGACAGGTGCCAAATCATTCAAAGGTCAATTTTTTGAAATTCACATTTCTCTTGGAGACAAAAAAGACCATGGATGCAAGTGGAGGAAGTCAACAGTAATGTGCTTTTATACACTCGCTCCTCTCTGAGGAGATATAAATCTGCTCACCAAGGGGGGCTTTCATGGAAGTTACTGCCTCAAAGGTTATTAAGGTGTTTTGAATACACTGAGTTAATGTGGCAATATATTTCGGTGTGTAGAATAATAAACTTTATGAAGAAAGAGAAGAAAAACTCATTTAGTTCTAATAAGAGGGCAGATAATTACTTTCTTTCTGAATGAGTATTTTTAATGAATGAAAGGAGAAATGTGAACATGTTTTATAATCATCAAAAATACAATAAAAGTCCTCTCCTCTAGACAAGTGAGAGGTCTGAATGTAAGATGGCCTTAAGGTGTTTTTTTCTTCTTTTTTTAAGCATTAAAAATACCCATACCTGAGACGGAAAAACAAAAGTTGGTCTAATGATAAGTAATTAAGTAATTTCAAGCAAAGAAGCCAGGCATTTCAGGACTAACCACTTAAAAAATCAAATTACTTTAAGGGGTAATGGAAGTATACGGGAGGGGAAAGCTATTCAAACAGTAGTGGCCAGGAAGAAGAGAGGGGAGAGGCACTCAGGGCAGAAACGCACTCTTCCAAGTCACACTCCCAATGATCCACCTCCAATCAGCTCAACAGCCTAACAGCACATTCTAGCTATAAACTCATCAGTGATGGGTACAGCACACCCATATCCAGTCACTTTCCAGACACATGAAATTTGGAGGAACATTTAGATCTAAACCATGCCACATCCTCATATATTAATTCAGAATTTTCATGTGATGTAGTGAAGCAAACTCAATAAAGAATGACCCATAAGTCATTAACCTTATGATCAGTGTTTTCTATTTGTCAGAAGTATTCATAATTACTTTTACAACATTTCAACAAGTGTTGTAAATGTTAATTTACTCGATTAAAAAGAGCCGCAGGTACACTGGATTTGAGGTTAGTTGCAAATAAGTGCAAGTAAAAATAAACACATGTTTCATTCTGCACCTTGTCTTTCAGAATTAGTACTGAGCTATCAAAAGTGAAGTAAACTTGGGTAGAGCCAAACTGAAACTCCAGATAAAGAATAATGAAGTTCTGAGTTCATTTTAGGGCAAACACACACAAAAATCTAACTAATTTATTTAAAGTAAAGTGTACAATGGGATAACCCAGCAAAAGTTTCTAAAAATTTTAATTTGTTTATTTTCATTTTAAAAATTTCCTTGTTTTTATGTTTCTTAGGTTCACTTCAACTACCTGAATAGTTTCTTCAATTTTCCACTTTTGTAGTCTTTCTTCAGATTAATTAGTTGGCCAAATTAATACTACTTCAAATGTATATTGCATAGCTTTTCAGTGTTATTCTTAATCAATTAAATACTTAAAAATATTGAATATTTAAAAATTTTTGATGCGTTT
Organism: Ctenodactylus gundi; assembly: GCA_004027205.1. NCBI lineage: Eukaryota > Metazoa > Chordata > Mammalia > Rodentia > Ctenodactylidae > Ctenodactylus > Ctenodactylus gundi. The sequence goes on from PVKB01000020.1 coordinate 48,561, forward strand.
GACAGTAATGGAAAAATACTCTTCAGGCAGTGTATGTTAGGATTCAGTAAAGTTAAAGTTAATTTTATCTCTTTGAAAAACACTTTTTTTCAATTTCTCACTTTTGTGACTCTTATCTCCGTATGGACATACTCCTGCACACTCATTAGAAGCTCATTGTTTGAGGACTTTAATAGTTTTCATTTCATTATTTTAGAAACATGCTAATGAGGCTATCACAGCAAGGGACCCAAAAGACATAAAATTCTTCAGATCTAAGAATAATAATGCTCAAAGTTTAGTAAAATTCTCAAAGAATAAAAATGAAATTCGATATCATGGTATAATCTAAAAAAGAAACTTATTGGGAACAGGATACTTCTCAAACAGAGCTCTTGGTACTCACACATAATAACTTCTAAGATCAACAACTTTGTCGTTCCTCATCATGATCGTAGGGCCCGGTCACAAGTGCCTGAAAAGTAGCCAGCGCTCAGTAAACATGAATGATTGATGAATGAATGAATGAATGAATGAATGGAAATACATAAGGCCATTAGGTCTCTGAAATAAATTTATAAAAACGGGTTCATTAAGACACTAAATAAAATGTTTTTCCCCCATTTATCTGTACATTCTAAGCAGTACTCACTTGCTTTACCATGCTAGCTATTGGATATTATTTCTAACAACCGATACAATGAAATAATCACTAAACTGCAATTTCTTTTAGTAATTATGGGGCTACGTAGGATCTTCATGCATAAAACTATGGGCCGAAAATCCCATTTTAATGTGTCAGAACTCCTTTGGATTTGAGGTCCCAATTGTTTGTAGGTGAGTCTGAATCCTTCTCCTGGGCCTTCCTCCCCTCTCTAAACATAAACTATTTAATTCTGATTTTTAAAGAGCAAAATAATTTAGTATATTGAAACAGCTCGTTCATCACAGAAAGCATTTGATTCTGTCACCTCAAGTGCTTGTTAAATCACTTCCAGCTGCTACAATCAAGGGCCCTGTACTTCTAAGGTCTGGCACTTTCTCAGCTCTATTACACCTTTAAGTACAATTCTTCAATCCAATTCTAGCCTTCATAATAATCAAGTGCCCACTCCACTTAACTTCAAGGCGACTGGGAACTTCGAATTCTCCATATGTGTCTGTATCTGATTTTTCAATCAGACCTCTTCATCCAAAACCTGAAAGGTTCTGAATATCTATGAAGTAGGATAGTAACATTTTCACTTAAAGCAGCGTCAAGAGCCACCTCATTGAAATAAAACTTAGTCTAGGAAACTAGGCTATACAAGGGATGCTCACCAAACCAACAAGGAGATTCAGAAGTTTGTGCTGGTACGTACAGAAAGTCTCATGCTCTGTGATTTGGACATACATGAATCCATTGCTTAAATCACAGCATCAAAAGGTAACTTAGTGTCATTTAAATTGCTAGGAAATGGAAGAAATTCAATATTTAAAACTCTATGTTGGATAAAGTTTATTTATACAATTTTACCTAGGTATGATTTTATTCAGCAAGTCATTAATAAATTTATATTGTTACTATGGTTATACATACATAGAATAAAATGCATTTGAAACATGTTATAAAAGGTAACATTATAGAGAATAACATCTAAAGGCCTAACGCCTTCATTTGCAAAAGTACATATAGGCGGGCCTGTTGGCACAGGCCTCTAATTCTAGTACTCTGAAAGATTCAAGCAGGAGAAACACAAGTTTGAGATTAGCCTGGGCAGATCTTGCCTCAAAATCAAACAATGGGCTGGGAATATAGCTCAGTGCAAAGGCCTGGGTTGAATCCCACGCACCACAAAAATGAACAAACAAGAAAACAACAAACAAAAAATTATAAAACCCTACTATGCCTTAAGCACTTTATTGAGTCTAACTAATGATTTGTTTTTGCTTAAATGAGGTAAACTAGGTGGTGTCTATAAAAACATAAGCAATATGTTACACGGTGCTCTGGAATACATAGACATGTTATTTAAATTTCACTTGTGTTTAGTTTAGTTAAGGAAAGGAAACTAGAGGTATGTAGGATCTATTTGAATTCTGAGAAAAAGAGTCAGTGGTTAGACAGGTGATGAATCCAAGCAAATAAAGAATTCAATTTAGTTATGGTCTCAAAACGTGAGTGGGATAAAGTTAAGAACTAAATTTGCAAGGAGTGGAAAGTCTGTTTTAGGATTTAAACTTTGAAATCCATGAAACATATTAAGATTTTTTTTCCAGAAGACATCAGTAAGTTAATCATTGCAGGGTGGATTTTTGTGCACCCCAAAGATTGATTGAATCACCTATCATTCTGTTCATTTCTTCAATGATTTATCAAATTCATGTCTTATGAGGGACGGTATGGTGGCCAGAATGTTATAGGATACTACAGAGTTTTTGCTTTTACTCTGAAAGGGATGGTGGGCCATTTGATAATTGCAACACAAGGATGTGGAATCCCTCTGGTTTCTATGGTAAGAAGAGAGTGAATGAGTGACTGCAGGAGAAAGAGTGTAAAGGTTATGAGGTGAAGGTCTCTGCAAAGTAAGGTGAAAGGTGAGTATCCAGGCTGGAGTGGTATTGTAGCGATGGGGGTATGTGGCCAATTAATAGATATAGTTTAGACGTAGATTAAGCACAGTGAAAAGCACGGATTACTACTCATTTGCTTATATGAAAGCACTACCTGTAAGTACAGAAGCAGATAGAGATGTCTCCATGAAGAAGCTCATCTCCCTCAGAGAAGTTTGGTAACTGCTAGTATTTAGGAATCGTAAATAGTTTTCATTGAAATATTTTGAACCAGTAACTCTGAACATTCAGAACATCACAGACACACAATTTGTGTCTGTGTGGATGTGGTTGAAGGCCTAGATGCCATTTTTAACAGTGAATTTATCCCTTTTTCCAATTCGATTTTTCATATTAATAAGATGAATTTATTTCTATGATGCATAGCATTAATTAAGATCCGATGTTTTATCTCAAGAGCTACATTGCTTTTGTTTGCTTGACAATTTTATATCTTATTTTTATTTATAATTATCTACTGACATCAAAGAAACAGGTCCTATTTTCATTTCTTGAATGTTCTGTATTATGTTTTAAAAATAAAAAAGTAGATCGTATTAGAGCGATTATTCAATCATTTACTTCTAATGCGTTTTGTTAAATCTTTACTGTAAATTAGGTTATTTTAAGGAAATCGAGTTTCTGCAAAAAAATAGCTGAACACTATTGAAGGGGTTTAGAATTAGACAGTTAATGATGCGTGATAAATCATCTGAAAAATGCAGCATTTTCAAACAGTGACTTGACTTTTCTCCAAATTGTACATGTCAGTAATTTGGGTTAAGTGGGTTTTTTACCTCCATTTTCAGTCTTGACTGAGATGCTTCATGCATCCGCAGTTATCTTCGGGGCTCGGCTGATCTTGCCTGGGCTGGCTCACCTGCTGGGGCACGCTTCTGGGGTAGTTGGGTTTATTCACCTCCTTTTATATTCTTTCGTCATCTAGGGAGAGAGACCAGGGCAGAGACAGAAGCTCTGGAACACGAGGGCTACTGAGACAAGGGTGTACAACCGCACATTGAGGAATTCATGGTGTCAACTGCAATCCAAGAAGTAGGGACATTGACTCCACTTTCGATGGAATAAAGGATGTGATGTCCAAAAATGGTATTTACGAGAAAGACAAAAGGATAGGCTGATTTTGTGCATGTGAGCAGCGCACACGGTGATCTGAGGCTCCTACGCTTGCCCTATTGCTCTGATTGTGGTGAGGAGGGCAGGTTGAAGGATCCTGTGTTCAAGGATCTCATATTTTTAAAAGGCATTTATTATATTGAGTTACATATTTTAATATTTTTTGTGATTGTTGACATAAAAATGGTCAAGATGTTGTTAAAGAAATTAAAGAAACAAAAGGAAAGGTATCACATGTTCAGGGAATGGAGGACGTAGAATGATGCAATATCACTCACCATCAAAGCAATGTATGGAGTCAGTTTTTGTATATTTTTTGTTTTGAGGTAAGGTCTCAATAAGTCACAGAATTGCTGAGAAGAGGCTCCCACTTACAACCTTCCTGCCTCAGCCTCCCAGAGTACTAGAAGTATAGATAAAACTATAGGTGACCACCATGCTTTGCTAAAATAAACATTTTTGGTTTATACAAGTCAACACAACAAGAATAAAAGCAAATGTAGAAGAGATGACCTCATTGAGAAAAAATAAATATGTTTACCACAGAATGTACACCCAGAGCAGAGGCAGGTTTAGGTCAGGGAAAAGACTCTTCATGTGGTGTACGAAAGCTGTGCTTTTTTAAAAGCCCATATAAAATGCAGTCCTAAGAAAATTTCATGTAGCTTCAATTGTAACACAGGAGTCACCTTGGCAGAGAATATGGATCATGGGGTAGACGACTCAAAGTTGAGGATTGGAGATATATGAGAAATAAATCTCTGTAACTCAGCTCAAGTTGGCTATGAACTTAAAAACTACTCAGAAACATTAATGCTATTAGCACCAAAACCACACTCAGAAATACCAATTTTTAGAATTAATGTTAGAAAATACTTCTCTGAGATGTTATTAAAAATACCATGAATATTTAAATTAAAAAATTTACAACAACATATACTTTCCCATGAATGTCACTCAAAACTCTCCCCCCTTGCTTTAAACAGTTATTCCATGGTTCTGGCCACTTTCCGAAGCATTTCTGGAAGTCCTCTTTCACGATGGTCTTCAGTTGCACTGTTGAGGCTGTCTCAATGTTCTGAATTTAAATGTTGACATACCACAACCACTTTGACTTTGGGGGACAACCTGAAGTCTTATGGTGCCAGACATAGAGAATACAGTAGGTGAGGACACACCGCCGTGTTTTATGTGAGCCTGCTTTTTGCTAGGTGACACTAGGTGACAGCATTCTCCATATGTTTCTTTTTTCTTTTTCTTTTTCTTCTTTTTTTTTTAAAAAAAATCACAGCTCCTAAGGATACTCTTGAAAGGAGACTTTCAGAACTGCTACAGAATGATGGGGTAAGTGTGTTCAAAGAGAGAGAAAGAGAGAGAGAGAGTATTTTGAAGGAAACTAATGTGTCTTTTATGGTTAAAATATTTTGGAAACCCAAACATTCAGCACTTATTTTGAGCATACCCTGGGTGTGATGGACTACAGACGACTGTTACGCACTATAGCCAGCTATTCATTGTTAGGGTCAGCAATCCCACATGTGGTGATGTGGCAGTCCCCTTTCATTACATATTTAATTTTTTAGATCAGCAACAACCAAACAAATGGTTATCTAAAACAGGCTTATGTCTCTTGTCTTATTCATTACACCAACTGAAAATCTAATTTTTATACAATTTACACTTCCTACAATTTTCTCAGGAATCACTTAATGACAACATGTTAAAGGGTACAAATGCCTGATGTGTATGTATTAAATCATGCATATTTTGGAAGAACTTTATTACTACTATTCTAAAGATAAGTATTGAAGCAGTATCCTGGGGCCTGTATTCCAATCAAGGAGTAAATTGCAAAAAGCAATTTTTAAATAGAAAATCTATAAAAATTTTGTTTGTCTGATTTATTTATTTTTGTGGGGCTAGGGATTGAGCCCAGGGCCTTTACACTATGTCACATTTCCAGCTCCTTTATTATTATTATTATTATTATTATTATTATTATTATTATTTTGACATAGAGATTGCCAAATTGCTGTTTCTTAGACTGGGCTTATATTTGCGATCTGACTGTTTCAGCCTATCAGAGTGTCAGTAGGTCTACTCTACTAGGCCAAGTTTAGAACAATTTTACAGGATAATATTAAAGAATAATGCAGGTCAAAAGCATTCTCCACTCTAAACTGAAAACAAAGAAATTTACAATTCTAAAAGTAAACTGCTTCTAAGGTGACACTGTAATTTTTGTTGAGTGGATAAAATATAGATTTTTTTTTCTTTTGGATCTGGTTTCATTCTTTTTGAGGTTATTTCATTGCATCACAAAGACGAATTACAAAGTGAAAATGTACTACACGCCAGAAATTACAGTCTTCATAAGTGACAAGCTTGGATCATTTTCTTCAAAAGGCCAAAAGATGGTGCTGCTGTGTAACTGACTCGTCCCTCCTCAATAATTAATTGCTTCTTACAGTTTGATTCAACTGCTAAAATGGCGGATATGCACGTGTCACAGAAACAGGTAAAATGTGCCTGAAAGGGGAGCAGTGCCGAGGACGCAGGTCCGTAACTTAGCGCAGAACCTAGGTAGGAACTGAATGTGTGAAAGTAACAGTTGCCTACTGGCAAAAAAGGCACACACTCTGCTTTTGTGCTCCATGTACATATTGCCAAGACTTATTTTTTTCTTTTAGATTATTTATCTGTGTGTTTATCCCAGACTCTATCTTAAACACTCCTTGCAAAAAAGATATTGCTTAAGGAAGAGAGACAGAGAACATGTCTTTAAATACATCATTTTCTTTAGCAGGCTGACAGAATAAACCTCATCTTAATAATTTTACAATCCTTGACTAGATTCAAAATTACTATTAGTTCAAAATTATGCCGCTAATACAGTCATTGCCCTTATATTGTGCTACTTTATGCCTTGCCAGTATTATGTAGTGCTTGATGTTTTCAATTTTAATTCATTAATTTTTACTTTTAAACTTATCATATCAAGTATCAGCACATGTACATAAAAGGGAAGTTATTGTTTAAAAGTTGTAATAGAAAACAGCACAATATTTTTCCCCATTTATTGATATGTATAAGTGCAAAATTTAAGGTTTACAATGAAGTTTAGCATTTTGTTCACATAGGTATCTTGTCAAGGTGACAAGGACTTTCTCACTCTCCTTTTGTCCCTCCTCTTACCCACCCCTTCTTAACCTCCCCACCCTACCCCCTGTTTCACTTTGTTTTTTGATTTAAGTTCCATAAGAGTTGTGGCAAATGGAAGAAACTTGAGAACATCATGCTTAGTGAAGTGAGTCAGAAGCAGAAGGTGAAACATCGAATGGTCTCTCTGATATGAGAGACCCAGATCACTACACAATAATTTTTACACCTGGCCATCCTAAATCTCTACTCCCCAGATCTTTAAAAATACTTATATGTATTTTGCTTTCCCTTATATCTATGAAAAATGTGATTATTTCATTATACGTTTTTCACCGTCAAATCAGTCTACTGACTTTATAATGTAGATCTCCGTATTTACCCTTTATCTGCCTTTCCTTGTCTAGTCCACTAGGGTGTTGCATCAAAACTTTTATTTAAGTTAGTAGTTATCTTTATATTACATGCACGTGAAAAGTATTTACAAGAAGGCAATAAAATGTACTATGATTACATTATTTTTGGTGGAATTGAGGATTAAGTCCAGGAACTTCACACTGAGCTATATCCCTACCCCTTTTTAAAAACTCTTTTATTTTGAAGCAAGGTCTCAGTAAGTTGCCCAGGCTGGACTTGAGTTTCTGATCCTCCTGATTCAGCCTTCAGGAATACTGCGATTACAGGCAAATGCCACCAGGCCCAGCTATGATTACATTTAAGGTCTGTGAAGCTATATTCTAATTCCTAGAATTGCATAGCTTATTGCGTTTCTCTTAAAACTGAACATCTCTTATTGTACGTAATCCATAATCTGCCTTTACACTCTATAGAAAATTAATTTCCTCTCAACACATTTCTTAGGAGAAACGTTTCATTTTATTTTTGAGATCAATTGCATTGTATACCATGGTGAATATTGAATACATTTCAAAATTCTCATCATCAAAAATCTTAAATATTTGAGGCAATGGCTGTGTTAATCAGTTTATATTGATCATTTCTTCATGGCATTTGTACTCCATGAACATGTGTAACACTTATTTGCAGGATATATGAATAATAAAATATAAAATATAATAAAATGATACTGGATTAAAATATTTTCAAAAATAAGTTCAAAGCATATATAATTGGGTTTTACCTTGATTCTCTCAGTTTTATTTATATATGTGATACATAATGTTTACATTGAATTAGAGTATTTGTGCACATATATATCGAGTACCATTTATAATCCTTCCCTTTCCCCCTTTTGGCCCTCATACGACTTCCGCTACCCCCAACTCTCACAGCCATTTGATTCCTTTAAAAAAAAAAAAACATATTATTGCCTTTTCTCCTTCTCATCCTCTTAATCCCTTTTCCCCTTCTCTCTCCACAAAGATCATCTTCGTATCTTCTTCCATCACCCTTACTTTTTTTATGGGCTGGCTTTCTCATATTAGAGAAGCCATATAATATTTAACTTCCTGGGTTTGATTCATTTCACCGAGCCCAGTGATCTCAGAGTGCATTCTTTTTTTTCTAAAAGTGACTCAACAATGTCATTGTTAATGGCAGAGTATTACTCCATTGTGTTTATATGCCTCATCTTCTTCATCCAGTCATCTGTACTCAGACATATTGCCTTCTTCCAAGATTTAGCTTTTATCAATTGCGCTGCTATCCAGAGGACATTCAGGTTAACTTTACATCAATCAGATCACTGAGTAAAGGAATCATTGCATCAAATGAACTTAATTAAGTCCGTATCACAAAGTTTTATCATACATAAAGCAATAGAAATAATGGCATACTTAGTAATTTCAGAGCATGAAGACATGCATAAGATCATCATTACAAATGTAGTTACAGAACATGAAATTGAGATGTAAAATTTGAGTCATAGGTTGAACTAGTAGCTAACCGAGTTCTTTGCCAATGCACTAGACTAGGGGATCTTTTCTATTTACCACTCAATGACAGCTTCAGGGAAAAGACTCCAAGAACCACTTTCTTACCGACTCTAAATATTTTTAGAACTAAACATATTCCAAATCAGAGCCACTGCGTTCTGCCACTCCACCCCAGCTAAATATCTATTCACATCAAAAAGTTTCACAGATTAAGAATTTATACCAATTTCCCATGTTGAATACAATTATTATGTTTTACAAGGTAATATACTAGTAGCAATAATAATTATGGGGAGAAGTTTCACAGATTTTATGAGAAAGCTGGTATTGTTTTAGTGGGATAATGATCAAATGATTAATGCCTATTTTTTGTTACACTTTCTCATTAGAAGTTTTCTTTCCTCCATATTCTTTAGTGTTGCTTGTCTCTCTTTCTCTCTCAAAGATTCCTTTAAATAGTTTCAGCAATGCTGGGTTAGTCGTTGCAAATTGCTTTAGGGACTTTGGTCATGAAAAGCTTTACTCCCTCTTTAGTTTTCTGGAATAATTTTGTTGGATTCAACAATCTGGGTTAACACTTGCAGTCTTTAACGCTTGAAAAAATTTCCTCCATGATCTCCTGGCCTGTAAGTTTTGCATTGAGAAATCTGCTGTAATTCAAATGGGTTTGCTTTGGTAGAATAATGTCTGTTTCTCTCTTACTGCTTCTAAAATTGTTCTTTATGTTGTACTTCTGAGGTTTTGATTACGATATGCCTTGGTGAGTCTCATTACTGGGTTAAGGTTATTTGGTGTTCTATAAGCTTCTTGTACCTGAAGAAGGGAAATTTTCTTGCATAATTTCCAGTGAATAAATTCTTTATACTTGCAGTGCTGTCTTCTGCTCTTTCCCCCACACCCATAATTCTGAGATTGGCTCTCTTTGAATCGTTCATCAGCTTTGTATCCAGGTGCCTTGCTCATTTCTAATTTTGGAGTCATGCCTAATTATAGCGTTGGTTTCCTCAGCCTTGTCTTCAAGGTCTGAAATTCTGTCCTCACAAAGTTTGAGTCTTCTTCCCCTGCTTTTAAATGTATTTCTCTTATCCTGAAGTTCAACTAGATTTATTTTCAAAATTTCCACTTCTCTATCAAAATATTCGTTCATATCTTGCATTTCCTTATTTACCTCAGCCAATTTTTTATCTGTGGCTTCCATATGCTCAGTGAGCTTTGTATCCATTAGGACCACTATTTGTTTAATAAGTTCCTCTTTAAGCTCACCGATCATCACTTACATCTCTTTGACAATATCTTGCCTGATCTGGCTGTTCAACTCACTTATTCGCTTTTCGACTTCTCTATGGGTTCCACTATTTCTGGGATGTAGGTAACTCATAATCTGTCTTCAGATTCTACAGAGTACTAATTTCCTGTCAATACATTTAAATACAAATTATTATTGACCAGTGTTTTTCTGGGATACACTCTTACTGAAAGTTCCCATTTCTGCTTTCTGCCTAAGAATTCTATACCTTTTCCTTCCTGATAAGCTCCTCTGCCACCACCGCTCACCATTCAGGGTTAATACTTTTCCTACTGGATCCAATTTCCTAGGTTCCTAATGAACAGCCCACATAAGATAAACTATGTGAAACAAAAATAGCTATTGAAACGGGCATGTCTCAAAATGCCTTCATGTTATCCTCACATTGGTGAACATTTCTCCATCACAGTTGTGGGACATTAATCAGGTGTCATTGAGAAACTCATATTCTTGATGAGAACTCACGCTTTTTTCAATTTTACTTGCTTCTTTTTTTGGATAACACATTGTATTCTATGGAAGTTCAAGATTTTTGTTTCTCTTGATTCATGGGATTTTGAAATGTTTGATAGTGAAATTTTGAGGTCTTTTTAATTAATAATTTTATGAGTTTCTTTGATTCTTTAAAAGTAGAGATTAAGTTTTACTCTCCAATTTTAGACATTTCTGGTATATATGAGCTTAATTATTTTTCCTATCATTTTCTCTATAGATACAAAATAAACATTTTTCTTCCAGTATTAGGGCAAATGGGGACTGTAATATGTGGTATAGAGAAGAGAATCTGATGGTTGAACTGTTGCCTGTATATATTTTTAATATTAATTAAAATTTTATAGAGATATAATTGGCATCTAAAAATCCTCATGTAATTAAAGAATGCGAGTGGATAAGATTTAACTGTGTAAATCCCAGAACCAACCACAACTACCACAAAGATAATTAATATTTCCATCTTCCCAGGCATTTCTTCCTGTCATTATGTTCTATGCCTGTCCCACTTGCCAAGTTCCCAAGAGAATCATTAATATACTATAGAAGTGCAAGTTAATTTGCATTTTGTAGGACTTTAGGTAAATAGCCTCCTTCAATGTGTCTTTTCTTTTGTTACTTTGGCCCGCTTGATTTTTTACACTCTTTAAAATTTCAAGAATTCAACTGTTATTTGACTTACCCACTTCTCAAAACAATCCTATATTCAATTTTAACTCTACTTGAAAAATTTTACCTGTAAACCTCAAGGTACAAAAATCAAGCCTCTAATTCTATCTTGTTTCCTTTTACTTTAGACAAAATAAAATCAATGACTATGATAAATTGATATTTTAATGTTGAATATAACTGACATAGAAAAAATAAAGTAGGGAGAAGAATTGCTGCTTGATTGAGTCTTCTTTGAATTTTTGAAGAGTTTTTGTTTTATTAGAACTGATTTTTAATGAATATTTCTGTGAGAGATTCTGATGCTTATTTGTTTATTTATTGTGGTACTAGGGGTTGAGCCCAGAGCCTTTACATTAAGCTGCCTCTCAAGTATACATTTTGTATTTTTCATTTTGAGACATGGCCACATGAAGTTGCTAAGTTGCCCAGGCTGGGCTCAAACTTGCCATGACATCCTATTGTCTCAGCCTCCCAGTGTGCTGGGACTACAGGCCTGCTTCATCGGGCCCAGCACCTTTCTTCATTTTTTATCTTGAGACAAAGTCTTGTTAAGGTGCCCAAGATGATGTTCTATTTCTTTGTAACTAGATAAACTTAAAGTAACGAGACTCCTATTAACACAATTAATATCCAAACTAAAGATACAGACCAAATAACTGAAAATTGCCACAAAACTCACAAAATTATTGAGTGCAAAAATAATTCTTGAATATAAATGAAATAAGTCTTATATATTTATTATTTGCATATAAATATATACATCTATCATCTATTTTATATCCATATCTATCTATATCGATATCAATATCTATATCTGTATACATATATATATATATATATCTTTTTCTACCTAAAGAATACTTCAAATCAACTCCACATCTCTGGAAATTTTAAAGCCCTCAAATGTTTTGTGAGTCTACAAACCAAATTAATTCAATAATGCTATTGTTTGGATCTGGAGTAACCCCCTAAACCTCATGTATTTGGATGTAATGAGATAAATGTGGAAGTGAGTGTTTTGGGAGGGCAGGGCCTGGCTGTAAGGGGAAGATGCCTAGGGTTTGATCCAGAAAGACTGTGTCAGTTTGTGGAGATTGGGGATTGCCCAGAGCAGAGCCTTCAGGTGTGTTGTTGACTTTGGGGTCAGGAAGCGTGGGAGGGCCAGCCACTTGGGTTCCATGGTTGGAGGGTGAGATGGGGGAGGCTATCAGCCTGAAATGAAGGAGGAAAACACATTGTTGTAGCTTCTCCCTGAGGAAGCTCTAGTCTTGTCTCAATCCCCGTACATCCTCTGCGCAGCTCCTGCCTCCTTTGTTTTCTGTCTGCAGTGGGTGAGCAACTTCCCGGCCCCTGCCATGTGCTTTCACTGGTGCCAGTGGTCTATGAACAGAGTGTGTGAGACCTTCTGAAGCTGAGCTAAAATAAATCTTTGCTACTTTAAATTGCGGATGTCAGATATTCTGTCATGGCAAGGAGAAAGTACCTGAACCAAGTAAAAATTACATCTGAGGCTTTGTAACAACCCCTAAAGCTCAGAGATCAGGCTTAGTTCCATGTTCTTCTTTCTTTTTTTCTTTCAAATATTTTAATTTTTTGAAAAAGTTTTACTTTAACCTACAAATGCCACTTTATATGCTGATGGGGTGCAACATGTCATTTTGATACACGCGTATATTGTGCAATCATCAAATTAGTCTTATCCAAATAGCATTTAAAGTCTTTCATTTCTTTGTGGTAAGAATGGGCTCCTCTGTTTTAGATGTTTTAGCTCAATTTATTATTTTTTCCCACAATGCATTTTTTTACACAATGCATTTTTAAGTTTATAGTAACCATTCTGTACCATTGTCTCAGTTCGCTTTTTTTTTTTTTTTTTTTTTTTTTTTTTTTTTTTTTTTTTTTTTTTTTTTTTTTTTTTTTTTTTTTTTTTTTTTTTTTTTTTTTTTTTTTTTTTTTTTTTTTTTTTTTTTTTTTTTTTTTTTTTTTTTTTTTTTTTTTTTTTTTTTTTTTTTTTTTTTTTTTTTTTGCTGGACACAATCCCTGCAGCCATAACTTAAGGACGGAGTGGTTTATTTTAGCTCATAGTTTCAGGAGGTCTCAGTCTATCCATGTGGCTGGCAATGGCGGAAGGATCTGGGGAGAGTAGCTGCCCTAGGCAGCTCAGGAGGAAGGATCAGTGCAAGGAGAAGCAGGGGCAGGGACCTGGCTCTCCACCCTCAGAGGTCTGCCATGCCCTATACGATCCCTTGTGGCTCTCAGGTCTCATCGCATCCTCTGAATCTGCCTCTCCAGGCCAGGCCGCATCGCTAACAACAGGGGACATTCCAGATCCAAACCACAACAGCAACGGAGCACTAGAACTGCTTCTCTTACTGAATCAGACTTTGGACTCATTACCAGGTTGTTTCTTTTTTTCTGGTGAAACCCCCTGCTTCTCTTTCCTCATCCTCTAGCAACCACTATGCATTGCACTCCGACCATGAGTCCAACATTTTAATATCTGTATACAACTAAGATAATAACAATATCTGCATTGTCACTTAAAAATACTCCAGACTCACCAATGAGGTCAGAGTTGGCAAATTTTTTATTCTATTTAATGACTAATAGTATTCCATTTTGGGTGTGTCTACATATGTATGTATATGTGTGTGTATATGTAACACTTAAAATCCATTTGCGAAATTAGAGATTTTTTCCCATGCCTTGGATAATATGAAAAGTGTAGCAGTGAACATGGAAATATAGATTTTTTTCAATAACTACATACAGAGCCTCATATTTTGTGGGTTCAGTTAAACAACAGACTTCCTGTGTACTAAGAAAATAGATCATAACAGAGGATATCATACTTAAACAGACCACTGTATATTATTTTCTTCATGATGTGTAGTGCAAGACAGTAAAAATAGTCAGTGAGTGTACAGAGGAATTCCGATGTTCACAGATCATCAACTGCCCACACTTGCTCATGAGGAAGTCTTCCTGTGTTGTTTGGCTTTCCTCTCCATCTAAGCTACATGACATTACTGTGGCACATGGCACCTGTTACTTGAGGTCATTAAGTAGAATAATGGCGCCAAAGTGGTTTGTGATATAGAACATTTTGTGAGACGGCAAAATACAAGGTTTTATGGGTCACACTATGGCAGAGTGCTATAGATATGGCATATCCTTGACTTAAAGTCAAGGGACATGGCTGCGTCTGCTGGTGAGATTAACTACTTCTCATCACTTTACCTACTTGAAATTGAGGAGCAAAAGAAATGATCGAGTCAGTAGTTGTACATTGAAAGTCTGGGACTATGCTAATTTGACATGCTTTTGGACCCCCAGTGTAGTGGTGGAAAGCAGTCAGCCATCAGAAAATTCTTCCTTTATCTTGAATCTTCCTATTGACATTCTTACTTACCACAGGTCAAGGAACTGGTATTTTTGCATTGTCTTTTCAGTCACTGGAGAAATAGTCTTAGGGTACAGCTGAATTGGACTTTCATTTGTTTTCATCTGTTGCTAAACTTTAAAGTAACCATGCAGGATTTTTTTCATACAGATATTTTATGAAAAATAAAATATCTGGTTCCACAGAAGTTAATGTTATTCAGTATAATTATTTAGTTATTCACAGAAGGTACTAGGTGTTTCCATTTGAGCAATGTACAAATAATCATGTATACGGCCACAAAATTTCACTGCAATGGCTTAGAAAAAGAAATATATAAAATCAAACCTTTATTGTAGTGTTATTAAGTATGAACTAATCTCACTCTACAAGTATAGGATTCTAGGTACATGAACGGACTCACATCTGGAATTTGGTGAGAGAACAAAACTAATTTTTTGTACATAGATTATAATCACTGTAATGATCATTAACCTTTTTCATTCGTAGGGATTTCATTGTCCTTTAACTAATACATATTCTATGATTAAAATATTTTGAATGCTATTTTGGTAACAGATGCTTGTCATTTCAGATTCCAATAGAATTTACCAGTACTGAAAATTTGCAATATATAACATCAAGATTTGATTTCCTTAATCAACAATGGAGTTAATTCTAACACATGTTCTTCATGGAAGGATCAAGCAATATGTTGGTACGTATCTGTCACCATTCCAATAGACCTTGCAATACTTCTTCCCTGTTTATTTAGTTCACAAAACAATATATAGCAGTGATCTTATGTCTTTTGAAAATGAATATTTCCATGAGGGGAATGTGCTTCTATTGAAGTCCACAAAAGGTATTTATATAAGTAAAGATTTGATTTATGGATTCAACTTATATAGCATATTTCTAAATATCTCTATCTCTAATCAACAAAGATTTCCTATTTTCTAATCACTTCTTTAACTACAGCTTAAGAGGATATTTGATGAATATTTTTCATTTAATTGATGTAACAACCATGCAACCCAGATAATCAGTTTTGGGGACCAAGGCTTATTTCTGTCAGTTTTGTGGCTACAGGAAGAAAAGTTTTTAGAAGGCACTCAATAGAGCTTTCAGGTTCCCTTTTTTAGTATCAAATTAAGTAAAAGTGTTTCTAAGATTTTGTTTTACATTTTCCAGTATTATTTGATGTTATGAGCTTCTTTGTAAAAAATATTTATTCCCGTTATTCCTACAATGAATTATAAGGGCTCAAGGGTTTTTATTCTATTTATAATCCATCCCAAACTTCCAGTGGTGGCTTGGGCAAGTAGGATGGATTGAATGCCACATGCTATGAAAGCTTCATCTTCCTTTCCTAGGAGTTCAGATATTTAGCAAGTATGTAAACATTCCATATCTTAAATTTCACATTAATGGTTAAGTTATGTTCCTGGGATACTCTGAGGTTTAATTACAATTTTAACTAGATATTGATAAACGCAGAATTCACTCACTTCAAAAGACAATAATGAATTCATTTTATATAAGTGTTGCATGACTCAATGATAAAATACGGGAGGGATTGGACATGCCAGACAACTATTAATATCAAGGTGTAGTAGGCTTTCCAAGGACAGCAGAGCAAGGGAGAGGGCACGGTCTTTTTGGACACACAGAGCTCAGGCCACCTGATAGATTTTTTTTTTTTTTTTTGGTAATGGAAAGACATCACACCTCTCTGAGAGTTGTGTCAAAGGAGAAGAGAAGAAAGAAAACGTGTCGGATGTTCTCTACTTCCATTCACTGATCTCTGCTTCCCTTTGGATGCATACAGTGAGAGCCACTTTACATAGGACCGCATTAAATCAGTCATAAGGTCAACCTCCAGAGTGTCGTGAAGGACAGAAAATGATAGACAGTAGAAAACAGGTGTGAAGCAAACAGAAGCATCCCATCAGGAAGTGATAGTCACGTGAGTTCCTGGAGATACAGGCCAAGAAAAAAAAAGCACTGCAGGGAAGAGTCTTCTAGTTCGGAAGAACATCACCTACAGAAGGCTGGGCCTTGGGACGCTGAGCCTACATGAGACTGAAGGAAAATTGGCGTGCTGAGGTGGTGAAGGATGGAACAAGGACGCAGTGTCTTGGGTGACGCAACATCTTTCACACCAAGTGGAAATTTAGGATTTTTTTTTTAATCCAGGAGAATAGAAATGTATTCAGTTGTTTTAAACAGACAGAGGAGGGGCCGTTTTCTTATATCAGAGGGAATTTTACATAAATTGGGAAAATGTCAGGAGGACAAATGCATTAGGACTTAATTTCAGTGTGTTTGGGCAATAGGGAATGGAATATGTTAATATATAATGTGGAGACTGTTAGAATAGAGATGAGCTATGGAGAAGCACTTAGAAAGTGGAAACAGAAAGAGTTGAAAATAGATAAACAAAGATCCAGACATTTCACAAGGTTTTAGCTTGGAAACACTCTCCGTTAGCAAAGTATGTCTGTCAGGTTTCGGCGTTGTCTCTTTTATGTGGCCGTCATTAAATTATAGAGAATATTACCAATAAAAATCTTTTTTAAAAATTTAAATTCACATTAGCAATTTCAAAAAATTTCTACCCAAATTTCTAATCAACAAAACTCATCATGCTCTAACTGGGTTCGTTAATTTTTCATTCTGCTTCTAGGCATTTTTCAGATTTCCTGTATTATTTCAACAAAAGCATAATTTCCCCAGAGTCTCTTCTTTCAGAACCCACAATCACTTTTCTCCTTGTTGGTTACAGAACACAATGAGACAACCTCTTGTTACATTTAAATTGTAGTAACTCTTATTCTTTCTCTTCTCCGCCTATACTAATTACACCTCTTTGATAATTTAGGAAAGCATTTATTCCCATGTAGATAATTATGACATTTTTGTAAGTAGTTTGATTAGTTTATTTCTAATATACTCAATCTCATTAATATAATCTTTGTTGTGTCATGTCCTTGATCTAAGATTATTTTCCTTACAAAATCCATATTTGCTGTCTTTCCAATTCATTACATTTTTTTGTTTTCTCTTTTTATTTCGCTTGGTGAAAAATTCACTTAAATCTCAAATTTGTCCTTTCACTGAAGTAAAGAAATGAGTGTCATAATTCAGTGATTATATCTATCTCTTTGTGTTAAAACTCTCTAGCCACATGTACAAAAATATTGATAATCCAAACATTCATAAATCTTCTACCTAATAGGTTTTCTGCTGATATGTAGTATACTTATAATAAGAGTTATTGACAGTAAGCTCTAGGGAAAATATAGTTTGTTAAATCAGTATAACAGTTTAAGAGTTTCATTTTGTATTGTGTCCTCAAATAGACTTTCCTTTTTGCTTCTAATATTAGCGTTTCCTTAAGACATCACTATTATATGTATGAAATTAATCATGATTACTTAATGAAAAAACATTTGGCTCCTTGGAAATGAAATTCTTATATCTATATATGGGCATAATAGTGCCTGCCCACTTACCTGACAATCATTCTGAAGGCTGAAAGAAATTTAAGATTGCAAAGAGTTTAGAGACTTTATGTCTTCAACATCAAAATCTCAAACCTGTCGAGGAAAGTGCTTGTTCTGACAGAAATACTACTATTAAATATGGAACTTTTCTGAAAGAGTTCAGATGTTGTGCATGTTTAAATAGCATGCAAGCTACCCATGTTAGTTTTATATTTGAAAAATTAAAGTCTAATACTCATCTGTAGACTCTGCTTGGTGAATAAAAGATTCTTATTAATACCCAGTTTACTCAAATCACCTTTTAATAGTCAAATTAGATCCAAACACATACCATAGATTCTCGGTAGTAGAACTAAGTGCATATGCTTGTAGTGAATATTCATTGATTTTACCCTTTTTATTTTCATAAAAGATCTGAGAAATTTCCTATTTTAGTTTACTACTGGATTTCTACGTGATACTAGGTGAAGAATATGATTTGAGTTGCAAGTTAATTAGACTGACAGCAAGTAAAGGGGCAGAAACAATTTGAAACCATGGGAGAGCGGATTGCATCCTGCCAGCTGTGACCTTCACATCTCTGGATTTTCCAAAGGCACCAAAAGTCTCCTGCAAAGTGGAAGGGAGGTCACGAGGGAGAAGTCTACAGTCTCCACTCAGCGTCGATTTAGGTGTCTTCTAAGTAGTGTTGATATATATATATGTCTTCTTTTTATCTGAAATATTCTTTTTGGCAAGTGTTTCTGCTGTGTGCTCTCCCCTTTGTCACCTTAAATCCTGACAACCCTAATAAAAACTCCTTATTACTATTATTATTGTATTGTATGGCAGGGGAATTTTGCAGATATAATTAAACTAAGAGTTTTAGGTGATTTCCCCCCCTAACACTTTCTGCTTTTGATTTTGACCCAGGCTCTCCCTACTGGGCGTGATCTGGGCTCTAAGTGATGAGCCCCTGACTTAGGATCTTGACATGAGAAGACCATCCTGGCTGATCAAGGTAATAATGATTCTCAAAAGACAGACCAAAGAGCTAGAGAAGGGAGATATAATGATGGAAGAAAAAAAAAGTAGCATGTACTGTGAATGTGTAGAAAGCCACGGAGAGCCAAGAAACATGGGTGACCAAAGTGATCCAGAAAAAACAAGAATATGAAATTTCCCTTTAAAAGGAACCAACTCTATTGACTTCAACTCATTGAAACGATGGTTACTGTGTCTTTCAGAGCTGGAACAGAATAAAGGGTCACGAAGTTGTTCAGTAATTTCTTACAGCTGGTGTAGAAAACTACTCTAGTGTGCAAGGCATCAGAGTGCTGTTGTGGAGACAATATGCATATTATTTCTAAAATTTCATGAGATGTATTATTATCTGTGGAAATTCCTGTGAAGCCAGGTGCATTTTGCAGATTAACTAATGTTTTGTATCAATATAAATTACTGACATACCAATTATTATTACACAATACCAGGCCTTGAGGGACTGAATCTGGTTGAAGAAAAAGATATCCCAAAAGTAATTAAAGTAATCTTACGAAGGTGTTATATCTCTGAGAACAAAATTAGATGCCAAGAAAAGACTTAACCGTATCTGGGAAAATCCACCAGGTCTACATGTAATAGGTGAAGGCTGGGTCAAGTTCTGAAATAGTGAAGGGATCCAAATCAGGGCCTCGTAGAACTCTAAGTACATGTGTACCACTGAGATACATCCTCATCCCTTAGAGGACATCTCTAAGGATATTAAGACCAAAAGGAAATTTTAAGTAGAAACATCAAGTTCACAATATGACATCGTGGACTATTTTAGCCTATGTGAACAACTACCAAAAAGTTAGAATTTGAGGAAGATGCAGTGATCCAAAAGAGATCACTAAATACCAAGCACCAAGTAGAACATTCCCACCTATTACCTTTTACACGTAGTTCAAAGATCAGCGAAGCACATTGATTAAGTATATTCAAAGGTGAAAGGTGTGGCTTATTTGCTGTATGAAGAGATGAGAGATTTAGAAAAATATATGCATTGTTCTTTCAAGATGAGCATTGGATTTCCTTCTGGCTATCATATTCACCTAATTGTGTTAAATCTAAGTAGATTTTATCGACTAGATTCCTGAATTCAATAAGGTAAAGCTTTTGAGTACAGCACAGAAAAAAAGTGTGCATTTGAGAAAGATCAGGCTTTATTCTGCTTTTAAAGGATCTACTACTACCTGACATTGAAAAATAAGTATTCAAAATATTTGTATGTCACTATGTGTACAAATATCTGGGTGCTTAAAAGCCTTATTTGTAGTTTTTTTTCTGGTTTGTTTGTTTCGGTTTGCTGCCTTGACGTTGCATGCCTTTCATTAGGATGCTTCAGCATTATGTAGCTGCGGTCAAGGTCTTCACGTATTTTGTTCTATTCAGAATATAACCTCTTACTTTAATTTCACAATCCTCGCTCTTTTCTCTACCGCTCTTTCAGTGAAGTACGAATGCTTATTGTTTGTCGCTGATGTTACTCCTCTGATGTGAAGGCCACCTGTCATTGAAAAGAGTTACCATGCTCCAGTGAGGCAGATAAGATGTTTTTAAATATATTCTAAGATTTATTTAATAGGCTTGACCTTTCCCGAAATTGTCCTTATCCATCACTATGGTCCATGATCAATCATTTGATACTTCAGCATCTACAAAACAGGCTGTAACAATGGGGGAATGGGTTTACATTGTATTTTCCTCTGGAGATTCGTATCAGAACAGTTTGGACAGGCCTGCTAATTAAAGATGAAAACCTCAAAAACAGGGCCCGATTCGACTATCCTAAATAGGGTCAGGGTCATAACAGAATATTCTTTGAAGCACTACTTTTCTTTGGATGTTAGAGCTATAAAGAATGAATGTAGAAAAATTTTCCTCAGCTTATCGTTGTGTCTATTTGAATAGATATACTTGAATTTTGAGATCTTTGCTTATTTTCATAAGTGTGTAAAGTCAGGGGGTATTTTTATTTTTCAAATACATAAAGCAAACAGGTACAGCTATTGTTAGTGAATCACCTTCATGTTATGACCAGATGTTGCCCTAAACTTAACGACTTCAAATTGTCTCTATTAGTATAATCTCTTTTCAATATTTAACAGATGCTTAAAAATAGTCTGCACAGTGAGTTTGTGTTTAAGATGAGTACTTTGAAAATGTGTAAATTTTGATTCAGATTTTTACTCAAGTTAACCCTTACTAATTCAATTTAAGTCTCTAAAGAAAATGAAGAGACTCACATAGCCTCACAATTGTAAGGACATTTATTGAGCAAGATCTAGTCTCACTGTGGCGATATAGTTTATGATGTTGGGATTAAAAAGTATTTTTCTGTCAACTGCTCTATCTTTTCACTTAATGCTATCTGAATTCATAAATGTCAAAAGAAAAAATTTGCTGTTTTATCTTTCTGCT
The DNA here is from genome assembly GCA_004027205.1 of Ctenodactylus gundi. Classification (NCBI taxonomy): domain Eukaryota; kingdom Metazoa; phylum Chordata; class Mammalia; order Rodentia; family Ctenodactylidae; genus Ctenodactylus; species Ctenodactylus gundi. Next base: position 70,125 of record PVKB01000020.1, read on the forward strand.
ATTCTGATTTAAACTTCTAAAGAACAATGGATAATTGTGAATGAAACACATGGAGGGAAACACAAAACTGTTATTCTATATAATAAAATTGAATATACATTAAAAGAAAGAAATCATAGGCAGGACAGTGATGGAGGTGGAGACACCTTGTCTGTGTTCCATCTGAGATATTGAAGAAAAAATAAGATGCGGTGGTGTTATTTCTCATGCATTTTTAAAAGTAATTTGTATGTTTAACTATTTGATTTTCAGGATTCTACTTTGAGGGTGGATTTGAACTTCCACTTAATGATATAAATAATCTCCAAGTGGATATAACTCAGAAACAGAGGATGTCTTGCTGTGCAGAGCCTCTGATTAAAAACCTCCAGATTTTTTTCAAATGCCCCATGTTTTATAAAGTCAGTTTTGTGTGGTGATAGAAATAGTTATGAGACTTTTATCTGCCTAGTTATCTCGACAAAATCTTTATTCTGGATATCCGTTTGTATAAATCAATAGGCTAGAGATTTTTATTGTCCAGTTAACATCATGGTATTTTATGCAATCCGCTCCCTGTGACTGATATCTAGATTATCTCTATAAAAGGCCAAAATGCTTGGAGAAAAAATAAAAACAAGATCAGGACAACTCAGAAATTACAAACAAAAGATGTGTTTATCCAGACGTTTTCCCCTATCTGATCATAAATATTAGAAAACATCGGGATGACTATCTCTTTCCCTTCCCATATAGATTGCACTTTTTAAGACTCTAATTAAACATGGTAATATGGTTATAGCTGGATGGATTTTGACATACATTTACTAGAGGGTGAAATGTTGTCAAAGTCCACAAAAGTCATGATGTATTTTTACAGAGAGTCCACTACTGTTGCTCCAAAGTGACTCGTTTGGAATACTTTGTCTTCTGTGTTAAAATAATCTGTTAGAGAACAATTTTAGTCTATCTTCATAACCAGCTCCACACAGACCGTAGGTGGGAATTTAATTTTACTCACACAGCCTTTGCCTGAGTCAGAGAAATGACAGATACCAAAGACAAAGGAATGGTAGATGCCAAAGAAGGGAGCTGATGCTGGACGGAGGGAGCAGCTACGAAACAAGAGGCGTCCTGCTGATCTGTCCCAGGATCCATCGCAACCCCTGGGTATTCCTGGAACACTGAGCTCCTCACTCCAGTCCTTCCTCCATTAGCACCCCATTACACTTGAACGTTGTTAAGAAAAACTACTAGTTTTTAACATGCTGCGTGTTCTACTTTGTGAAGATTTCACGTAACTGAAATACCATACCATTTTTAGACAATTAAACTAGTTCACCAAGAAGGCAAAATAACTACTTGGGTATCTAGTGTCAAGACATTGCCTTACTTTGAACTCAGTTGTACTTTGTCCCAAGTCTTGACTGTGTATATTTAGTTGTCGTACAACATGGTGGATATCAGGACCTTTAAAAAGTAAATATTTATATACGTCAAGAAATATCAGAATTCAATTATGATGCGAATAAAAATCAGAATTCAAAAAAGCAAATATTAAGCTAGAAAATGTGAGGAAGAAAAAGAGAGAAGTTAGATTTCAAATGCCTTAGTGGGGTACTGAAAGGTAAATGTTTGTACGTTCAGAAGGCATTCAGGTAATCATTGCATCAATCAGTTTTCTTAGAATAAACTCACATCCAAGACAGAATAAGCAAATTGCTACAATAAATGAACTTAAGTCTATATCAAATCATTATGTTAAATGAACTTAAATCTGTATCACTTAAGTATATGACACTTAAAGCAATAGAAATTTAACTTCTCTTTCTCACATTTTCTCGCCCCTATGAATTACATCGTTCGTTCTTTTCTTATGTGAACTGGTGGGCGAGGCCATGTTAAAAAATCACAACAAAGATATAGTAAGATATGGGAAAAAAGAACTTTTGGCAAATATCCCAATAAAGTAATCTGCTGGGCTCGAGGATGAGGCATCAAGATATGGCTACTGCAGCCCATTTGAAGGGTGCGAAGCTGAGCTGAAGAGTCGTGATTTGAGTGAAATGAGTCAGATGCAGAAGATTAAATATGTTAAATGTCACATGGTTTCTTTGATTTGGGAAACTCAGAATATAGGCATTCTAATAGAACCAAATGGGTGCGCTAGTGGGAGTTAGGGTGAATGAGGAGGGTGTGGCAGGCCCAAAAATTTGGGAAAAGATTGTAAAGTTGATGTGATATACATATGTTCCCAAAATACTCAAGTTCATTGTAAACATTATGTATCATATATATGTGTGTATATATATGTGTATATGTGTGTGTGTGCGTATATATATATATATATATATATATATATATATATATATATATATATGAATGGTGGGAAAAAAAGCAAATCTTAAAAGTGGTGATCAGAGTTAGGTGGCCAAAAAAAATTCCACATTAGCACTCAAATTCTCCAAATATGCTAGAAACAAAAGCGTGATGCAGTGAAGATAAATCGTAATAAATAAGAAATACTTCTCAACTTGCTTTTGGCAGACGATGGGAAAATATAAAGCATTCCTACTTTTTTATGTTACAAACTGGCTTTATGGTATAGCTTTTTAGTATGAACTTGTAGACAATGCTTATAGGTCAAATAATAATATGCATTAATGATTCTAGCATAGTAGATTGGTTACTTGTGTTATTCAAACCAATGCCATCAGGATGACTCCCCTGAGCCCTCATCCTTCAGGAGAATAATATTTTAATCAAATTAGCCTTATTATCTTGTTGCTTTGACGCTTCTTATTCAAAAAACTCTCATCTCTCCCAAATCTTTATAGTTAACAGAAATTATGCTGCTTAATTTTACTTTAAAAACTTTATTAACAGCAACCTTTGTTTTTCTTCAATATTTTCAATTCGTTTTAATTTCTTTCCCTGAGAAATTTAACAGGTCAAACAAGAGTATACCTAGTCTGCACAGCACTCCTAAGACAGCATCGCAGTGATTTGGTTCAAAACGGGACACTCCAGATCCCCACCACAACAACCATTCTCTCGGGTGAAAATAAAAGGAAACTGAGAATTCTGAGTATATAATATTTCTACAAATACTTTCCATTTAAGAACCATAATGGGCAGCAATAGCATAAAATATTTAGAGTTCGGAAGTATTTGGGTCAAAATTCTGATTTAAAACCTACAAATGTATAAGTATATTATGAGCCCTTTTATGTAATTTTCAAATGCATTTTAATAGAAGAAATAGAAGTTTTGGAACAATAAAGAAGTAACCTTATCTGGTACTGGAACATGACCTGAGTCATTAGCTATGTAGAGTCAATACATACGGTGAGTTAACTTTATCTCTGTCTGTTCTCAAATGTCTTATTTTGAAAAAAGACATGACTTCTCCCTTATAACACTATCGGAGGATCAAATTAGAACGTTTAGTTAAAACTCTTAGCCCAGTCTTTAGAACACAACTTTTAGCACATCGTGCTTGTTTTTCTGTGTAATGAAAAACGTGAGAATATTTGTGGCTGAATACACAAAAAATACTATTCCTGAGAATGTACAGATTTAAGTCACTAAAAATGCTTTTTCCAGTTCAAGTATTTGTACTAACTCATTTAAAAATACTTATTGACGTTCCTTATTATAGAAAGATCTTATTTTTGCCTATGATACACAATTCAAAATAACCCAGATGATGTACCAGTGCCAAATATAGTTGTTTTTGATTGTTCCAAAACTTCAAATATTTCATTAAAATGTACTTGAAAATTACATACAAGAGCTTTTACTGTACTTAGACTTTTTATATTTTAAATCATAATTTTCAAAACTGTTTTTGCACAAATAGCTCAGTTACACCCACAAATCACTGAATCTACTTAGCATCTTTTGAAGAGGTGTAATTTTTTGAAAAATGTGACATTTATTTTTGTGCCAGTACATTTGTCAACATTAGTGTAATTAGCTTGGGTTTCATCATCTCGCTGGTGCAACCTGTTCAGAATGCAACTTTGAATTTTGAATTATCTGAGGGACTTGAGTTGGAGCTATAATTTAAGTTCTTATGAGTGGAGGAAAAAGAATGATAGCCTTTAATGAAGCCACTATAATTTTTAAAAAACCCTTAAAAAAGTAACATCAGGATTTTTATAGCACCAATAAAAAACTCAAAAAGTATTTACAAAACTTCCTTAAAATTCCCATTTAGCCACAAAATATATATATTTTTTACATAGCAAATAGCTACACAGTGTACTAACAGTGTATCTATTTTAAATGTAAGAAAAAGCCAACTTGGCTTAAATAAGATTCTTCAAAGGAACAAAGCAATAATAATTATGTTCCTTATGCATTTTTTTTCTGCTACAAGGCACAGAAGAAAAGGCTTAGGGAAACCTTAAATAATTATTATAGTGAGATACATTTTTTTTTTAGTTGGGTTAAAGTAAGATTTTACTTAGTCACATTTTTTTTGGCACAGATGGTCTTATATTATGAGAGGAATTTTAGAAAGTGTGAGAAAAACGCTAATTTTATCTTTTCTGTGCCAGCGTAGAATATGCTCAGAACAACAAAAAAACATATTTGAAAGATAAAGAATAGAAGGAGTTACCACTGCAAAAAAGTTAAAAAAAGTTGTGCTATGTATTTAATCTAATAAATCTTAGATTGGATCGATATTTCCTCTCACTATCGTGAGATATATCAACCACTCTTTTCTCCCCTCCCCTCTCCCTTTTTCTTCCTAGTCTCTGTAAACTCCATCCTAATCTCAAATTCTACGAGATCAATTTGGTTACATTCTATGGAAGAGTGAAACAACACGGTATTTGTCTTTCTGCATGTGTCCAATGTTTTCTGCCCAGCACACCTGACAATCTGAAAGATATTTTTCCGTAATAAAACTAGTTGGGATAGGGCTGAAGGCAAAATGTCTTGGGAAGGTAAGTATAGTACAATTTAGTAAGTCTTAGAGTTCCCCCAAAACTAGCATACGCGAGAGGACCCAGAAGGATGAGGACTGGTGTATAAATACATTTGCAAGTTGGGGAGAAGAAACAGGACATAAATGTCTGTGCCTGACTTATTTCAAATTCATTCCTGTTGTTAAAAATAGCAGGAGTTCATTATTTTTAATAGCTAAATATTATTTCATTGTGTATACACACTTTTTTAATCTACTCATCCACTGATACACTTAACTAACTGCTTCTAGGTCTTAGTTAATTTTTCCATCTCTTTCATCTTGTTATTAATTTAAGTTGGTTGATACTTCCCATAAGATTCCGTCATCTTCTAATCCTGAGTAACTTCAATTATATCCTGGACACTTCATTATGAGAAACTAGAAAAGAATAATAAGCACTCATCTCAGCATATTAGCTCACCCATGGTGCACGGGAAGGGGAGAAATGCCTTCCTCAAGTGGGTCCCAGCCAGCACAGTGCGTGTTGGGGGGCAGGTTTCCACTCAGTCTGGTAACAGTCATTTCACTGCTACATGCTGGAGAAGATGCTTCTTCAATTCACTTTAAAGAATTTTCTAAATTGGGGTTCGTATAAGAGCAAGAAGCTCTAACTTTGGCCAAGGGAAGGTCTCCAAATACAGGTGAGTGGGTGGTCTCCTACGCTGGCTGGTGGAGAGGGGTGCTGAGGACCTAAGGCATGAGGGCCTGAGCAGGACGCGTTGTGGAAGAGCTCTTTCACCTACAGAAAGGGAGGAGAGCGACGGGAGTTCATGCTCCGCTGGTACTGGGGCCCATCTCTGAGATGGCGTGAGTTTGACTTTGAAATAAGCTGGGATTAGGATAGTGCAAAAGAAAGCAAGGCTCAAAGGCGCAAAACGTTGAGGAGGGAAGCTGAGCTCAGTCTACACACCATTGTCTCGGTGCCTTTTCCATTGCCAGACACAATACCTGAAATCCATGACTGAAAGAAGAAGAGGTTTATTTTAGCTAAATATGTTCTTAGTCCATGACAATGGAGGAAAGGCCTACGAGCGGGAGAGTTGTGCGCTGACGGCAGCAGGCGTCAGAGCAGCTCGGGGAGAAGCCGGGGATGACAATGGGACAATATTCCACCTCTGGCCACGTTCTCTGTGACCCACCCTTTCCCAGTAGGCCCCATCTACTAATAGTGCAGGAAATTATTAGTGGATTAATCCCTGATCCAAATGACCCTCGTCATCCGACTACCTCTCACATACACGAGGCGTTAGGGGGACATTCTAGATCCAAACAATAATGTGTCCTGGCACCACTGTTTAAAACACTCCCTTCTGCTCTTGAAATAGTCCAGTGGTTTGTAGTTATCTATCACTACTCCTAATTAAATGGTAAGAAAGTGGCCTTTTTCATAAATGGGTAACATTTGAATTTCAGATATTGTACTTATGAGTAATTTTAATTTTATTAAATAATACAGAGAGCCTGAACCTCCCTACTTTCTGCTAATAGTGGAATCCATTTTCTTCCCTGGCTCTTTAAAACCTGAAGCTTAATGCTCATGAACTGGCCTGTTGAAATGTTTTCAGATTTGGGTTAATTTGTTAATTTTTTACCTTTCAGTACTGAGATTGAACCTAAGGACTTTGTGACATCTTTAGCCTAGATTGTTTTTTGACAGGGTCTCACTAAGTCACTAACTTAAGCGGCCAGGCGGGGCTCCACCTTGCAATCCTCCTGCCTCAGGCTCCCACAGTGCTAGGGCTTACAGGCCTGTTGCACCAGGCACAATAATACTTTTAAAATAATGTTTTTATATTATTTCGTTTTATTTTTAAAGAATATCTTTTAAACAATAATCCTATCTATCCAAACTGTGACACTATGTTAAATCTGTGAATTTCATGGTCAGAAAGACTTATGTTTTGATGATAATTACATAATTTACCAGCTTTATGACATTTGCCAAGTTCTCTAAGTCTTAGCTGTTACTTCTGTTCCTTTATTAAACTCTTCTCCCAATTATCCATTTTGACGAGGCAATCTATTTCTCTCCGGGAGTTTGACCTTATCCCTGGGTGTCTATAGTAAATTTCTTTAAAAACCTGCAAAACTGAATACCTGTTCCTCGTAACTCTAGAAAAACTGCACGTTATTTTTCTGTCCGTTAAACCCTTTAGTTGGCTTTAGAAGAAGCGCATTGTACAAGTGATGAATTTACGTAGTTTCATGCATACATTGCATGTAATGACTCCCAACTCCAGTGAAGTGATGGTATTTGGAACTACATCCTTGGTGGCTTTATCAGAAATTCAAAAGTACCTTAGCTGCTTTCTGATTACACTATGCATATTGCACAGATTACTTACCCAAAGGGCATTAGGAAAAACCAAGTTGAAAGTTTGCTGAATTATTAAATGATAGCTGAATTATTATGATAGTGGAACATGACTAAATTATTAACTAATAGCAGGAGGAGGAATGGCTACTTTATTGGCTTGGCTATTGACTGTGAGACCAAGTGATATTTTTAATGTAAAGACTACTTTAAATAAAAAAGTCAGTTGCATAGCTTTCAGGTTCTAATGTTAGTACAACACTGTTTCATTTTCCATCTGTCTCCACTGTTGGCTGCACCAGTATTTTGAATTCTATGTCTAAGCTCTTATGGAGTCTAGATCAATGTGAGAAATGTCTGATCAATATATTTACCTGATTTACAGGTAGGAATCTTGGGATAACATGGTTAAAGTCTTACATTACTTCCAAAATGTGTTCTTTCTGATACCACTAAATGATAACTCCATTTTTTATAAACCATTTTTATTTTCCTTTATTTTAAAAATGCTGAAAAAGTAAAACCAGTTCTCATGAGCTTCATTGCATCCTACGTGTGGACAGGTCCCTCATTCCTTCATCGTTACAGTCTCCTTACTTACTGCACTTTTACATTCTTTTCTCTTTCTTAATTTTTCTCTTTCTTCCTCCCCCCCCCCCGCCCCCCTTTTTGCCACTAAGAACTTAAGCCAGGGTCTTTACACTAAGCTATGTTCTCAGCCTATTCTTTGTTTTTGCTTTTGAAACAAGGTCTTACTAAGTTGCGTTAGGGGTCTTAGTTACTGCGACAGAAATACCTGACATGCACAGATTAGGGGAGGAACAGGTTATTCTAGCTCCCAGTTTCAGAAGCTGTCAATCCATTCATTGATGAGCAGCTGGGAAATGGTGAAATCATATGGCAGGGTTGCAGTGGGAGGCAGAATTTCAGAAACAGAGCTCCTCAAAGCATGGCAAGACAAAGGCGAGTCTTGGAGGAAGGGCAGAGTGAGCACACATCCCTTCAGCTCAAACCCTAAACATTCACCTGCCTCCCCACAGTACGCAGAATCCACAGCTACAGGAGGGTTTTCGGGGACAGTTCTAATCTAAACGATAATACCAGGGCTCAAACTTATGACCCTCCTGCCTCAGACTCCCAGAGTGCTAGGATAACAGGCTTGAACCACCTTAACTTGCATTTTTACCTTTAAATTAGACCAGGCTATTTTTAAGGTCAAAACCCCTGGATAGCACCTCCCATTACTCTGGGTAGACAGTGGACTCTTCTCTTCTCTTGTTAGCCTTCTGGCTGCCCTTGGCTCTTAACACTCACTTCCTCGCTCAATTTGCTATGCTCCTTTATTTGGCAGACCATTTTTATACATCCTATGAGCTCTCCTGTAATCTCCAGGAGATCATACTTTGTTGTCCCACCAATTCATAACTTTCTTTTTTATAACTTGCATGTAACCACTAATGATGACCCATTTTGACAAATTTTGAACACTCTCTGACAACTGTACTTCTTCCTATTTTACATTAATTTCCACTGTCTTTGTCACACCATCTTCTGTACTTTATACGTTGCTACCTATATACTTAAAGAAACTATTTATTTTTCTCTCTGCAAGACCCTCTCAGACTGTAAGATTCCCAGGACCATGGGTTATTTTTATTGTTACCACCATTCCAGTTTCTAGAAGGAGGCTGCATTCACCAAAAAGTCAATGCCTGATAGCTGAATGAATAAAATGAATGTGCAACATCAACCACAAAATTACGAATAAGCAATAACAAGATTGCCATGCTTAATTTAAAACCATATTCTTTCTGCTGCCCACTTCACTTCCTGTAAACTCACTCCTTGTTTTCCTTGTGAGTGTTTTGTAAACAATCACTTTATTCCCATGCTAATAAGATGATTATAACTTCAAGATTATTAACCTTACAATTCTTGCCTCTAATTAATAATGAACATCTAGATCCATCTACCAAAAAGAGTTAGATTTTACTACTAATTCTGGTAACTAATTATTCCTGTGGAGTTCATATGTGTACTAGTAAGGGTATTTTATGTATCTAGAAGTGTCAAGGGTGTGAATCTCCTTGATTGTACTCAGAGATGTAATTGGATAACTTGGAACTAAAGGGTGAAATTCATGTAGAAAATGGGTTTTCCAGTTCTGTAATCAAGACTGAAATTACAAAATCCTGCTAAGTTGTTTCAAGCTTCATAGAGGTTCCGAGATTTATTCAACAATTATAGTGTTATAAATTATACAACTTAAATTTTTTCCACTAGTCAGCATCTAGCAGATAAAATATGAAGAATAACAACTAAATGTGAAAATTATCAGTTGGTGGTATGTTGACTAATTATTTACAGAACCAAGTTGCTATCACTTGTTTGTTGCATTTTATTTCACTAGCTATTAAAAATTCAGGGGATGATTTAAGGCTCTTATAATTTTAATATTGGTCCTAAAAATGTGTACCAAGACATGTCATGGAGATAAAAGTCAGAATCAGGCTATGATGAGAAAGCATTATCTCAGTACACATTGTTAGCACACACTAACGTTAGAAGAATGAGTTAGAAGAATGTGCACTTTCTCTACAGTACCAAAAACAGAAGAGTCCAGCAACAGCTTTGTCCTTATCTGTGTAAGGAATAAAACAGATGAGAAAAGAAAAAAAAATCTTATAAATTATCCAAGCCAGTGTATTTTCTTTACCTGGGAGAAAAATAATACACAGATGGGAAAAAAGAGAGATTTAATCTACTGAAAGCAAGGTAATAATACTCAAGCCAGGTAATTTACACATAAAATAAGTCAGAAAATATCTGTGATATTGACTATAGAAAGTCACAAAATAGTAATGAGACAAAAGCCCAAAATGGCCTCATAAAGGCACAGGTAAGACACCATTTGAAGATATCTTCTTGTTATCCTGTAATGTGTACATAACTTTTTAAAAGTGTCATTATATAACCCTATGTTTCTTCTAGCGAGATCCCTATATCAAGAAACTACAGTGGGAGGTGGAAATAATCTAGTTCACATTCTTCCCTGTGTGGTTCTAACTTCACTTACATCTAGAAATCTTTGTGATTTGATGTATTGGTTCTTTGTGGGAACAGCAGAATTCTGTAACAAAGAAGGCAAAATAAAGCTAGAACGCTTTTGACTATGGAAGCAAGAGATACATCTTGGAAAGGAGAGAAGGATGGGCATGGTTATTTAAATATCATTTTGGTCTTCTTCTGCTTATATCTTCTCTAAAAGAAAAATTCTGGGACACACCAGAAGGTTCCTATGCTTAGTGATGTTGACTCGTAAGGCCCCTATGGTGTTAGGTATATTCTGAAAGCTAGCCTTTGTTTTTTGGTTTTCTGCTTTGTTTACTCACCATCATGGCAGCCCTGTTCTTTACTTGCTTACTAGCAGACTGCAGAAATGGGTGGATTTTTCTGTCAAAGTTTTGTTTGGTGTTCTCTTACGAGAGGGAGGTAAGCGTATTGGATGGAGTAATTGATCTGTTGTCTTAGTTACCTTTTCATTGCTGGAGCACAATACCCAACATCTACAACTTAAGGAAGGAAAGGTTTATCTTAGCTCACAGTTTCAGGAAGTCTCAAACCGCTGGTGAGCAGCTAGCAACGGGGAAAGCACATGGCAGAGGCCTAGCTGGAAAGAAGCTGCCCCCCAGAGGATGGCAGGAGAGGGAGCCAAGCGAGAAGAAAGGCGATGCTAACATTGTGTCCTTCCAAGTCAAACCAAAGTGACCAGCCCCCTAGCACCCAGGCCCACCTCTTAACAGCACAGGAAAGCGATGAATTAACCCCGTGATTGAATCATTTTCAAACATGAGGCTTTTGGGGGATTCCAGATCTTACTCATAGCATATGGACTGCGGGATAAATTTGTCATTAGTTATTGCTGTAGGAAATAGTTTCTGTGAAGCTGGTTGATGTTCTAAGCTGGTGTGTGGTGGTTTTACCGCGAAAGGACAACTGAAGCAGGCTAAACTGGACAGAACACGGTAATAGAAACCTCATTTCCTCAGGTATGGTCTGGCTTCCACTGCTTGTCAGGCAACCAAATCATTTTCTCGGGACCAACTGCACAATAGAATCTACAAATTTCCCAAGGAACATTCAAGCTTTTAATACTACTGAAAGATTATGGCTCACTATAATGAAATTAAGCACGGCCAAGGAGTATCTACCTAGTTATATAAAAGGTGTACTGAGGCAGATATTTCAGAAAGAGTGTTTCTTGTGAGCACAGAGTTGATGGTTTCTTACTGCAAACACCTTTGACAACTTACCTGAGGGCTTTCTGTGGCTGCCTGACTGTGGTCTACAAGCAGTTTCAGAGAAGGATCCAGCCACCAGTGAATTTTCAGTGAGATACTCTAGTCTTCCCACAGCTTGCGTGGGATGACTCTGATATTTTGAGGACTGTTGACCAGATATTCCCATGGAAATTGAACCACCCATCAGAGCAACGCTGTGTTTCTTTTCTTATGTGATATTGGGGGTTGAACTCAAGAGCCTCACACTGAGTTACATCCACGGCCCTTTCTTTAAATTTTGAGAGCAATTTACCACTACAAGGTAACAGACTGAGCTGAACTTGTGATCCTCCCTGAGGGCTCGGATTACAGGCTGCACCACCTGGCCTAACTGTAATTTGCTTTTTAAATGCATCCTGTATTTATGTTGCTTCTTTCTCTGTGTCCATTCTTTATTCCTCTAGCAGAGCTATCTGGGATCACTTTCCTCACAAATTATTTGCACTCAAATTTCTCAGTGTCTGCTCTTGGTCAAATCTCATCGAAGACCTATGGTATGGCAAACAAGAATTAAGAAATAAATAGCAGGGTTGAGTAAGAAAAGGTTTACGGGTTGTAGAATTTTTCAATTTTAAATGGTTTTTATTAGGAAGAGCTTGACTGAGAAGTTAGTATTTCAACAGAGATGTAATGAAGAGAGGCCGTGTGACAACACCTGCGGGTTGAATATGGCAAGCAGTGGACACAGGAGCAATCCAAGGCTAGAAGAATCTGCTGGGTAATGGAGGGGGTCTAAATGGTTAGAATAAGAGAAAATGAGAGAGGAAGAGATGAAAGAAAGAAAGGCAAGACAATGGTAGGGCTGGGAGACTGTATTGAGTCTTCTAAGTCACGGTAGGTTACTTGCCGCTAAGACTAATCATAAACAATCTAATTTGTCTCAGGCATTTAAGATTTTACTTCTAAGATATTGATTCCTAGCTCCTTAGAGTTCAGAAGCAGCAGATGGTACTGGAAAGGGAGGGAACGGTAGGCAGGATTATTCAGGTATGGCTTTGTTCCCCTTTAGCTTATACTTTCTCTCTAAGAGACATTTGTGAAATAAGGCCTAGGAAATTTCTGTGACTAACTGGTGACGTTCAAGGCTCCTGGAATTTTAGGCACATTCTCCAAGCTACCTCCTGGTTCCACTGCCTCATTTATCCACCAGCCGTGATGGCTCTGTTCTTTGCCTATTACTAAAAATAAAGAGGAAATGTGGGTCGATTTTCTGTCAAGTTTGTTTTAATATTAGAACATGTAATTAGACGAAGTTGTTCCAATATATAAGTTTGGGAGTGAATACAACTCTGTTTCATGAACCACCAACTGCCTCATTTAAGAGTGATACTTGCATGGTTAATTGTGGAGAAAGAGTACCTTTAGACCATCCACCAACCAACTCTTGGGTATAAGAAATAAATAAATGAATATATCACTACAGACTTCCTGATGTCCAAGTAAACAACATAGAAAATACTGGAGAAAATGTTCCCCAAAGCGCATGCTCGCAGTTTTTAAGTATTTAATGGGCAATGCTATACAAAATAACACAAAAATGTTGTTATATTATTTGGGAAGCTTTAACTGAGATTTTAAAACTTAATGAAGAAAATATGCCCAATTTATGATTATTACTGATTTTGTCCTAAAATTTAGGTGAAAAGTCTTACTGTTTTGGCATGAGGAAGTACATCAGTTTAAATCCACGTGTATAGTCACAAAACATAAGAATACAATAGTATATCTGACTCAACAATTTTTTACACTTTGATACGTTAGATCACCATGTTTCAAAAGAATGAACCCATTGGTAATCTCCTAAGTCTGGAAAAAGTTATTACACGTTTTCTTACACAAGGTAGATTCTCCTAATCTCCACGACTGAGAGTGCAATACCTGGGATTTGGCCATTCTAGACCAAAAATTGAATTTTTATAGCCATTTTGGGGGAGATAGAAAATTTTTCTAGACTGGTGAATTAGGCTACATGTATTGGGGGGACAAAGAAGGATTCATATGTCATCTTCATTTGCTTTAATTATTTAATTATTTTGGAAAGAGTTGTGTGTGTGTGTGTGTGTGTGTGTGTGTGTGTGTGTGTGTGTGTGAGGGAGAGAGAGAGAGAGAGAGAGAGAGAGAGAGAGAGAGAGAGCGAGAGAGAAGAGAATTTGGTACCAGGATTACTTAGGAAACAAGGGCACATGCATTTGCCCATTCACTTCTCGGGAAGTGACAGCGAGATATTTCTGTTCCTGATAAATTTGTGTTATTTGTGTCTGCATCCCTTTCATCCCAGCTGCATCTTTATTTAATTGGTCAAAATCCTTCATTGCTATTAGCGTTTTTGAGAAAGAAAAACCCAGAAAAGCATGTGCTGGCAAGCAGCTCGTGTTTTGCTGCACATCATGATTTTCCTATTTTTGTGATTCTCTTGATATTTTTAAATTACTATACATTTATTTTAAGTCTCTAAACTGTCATCTGTCAAATGTTATATAAAACAATTAAAGAATCATATGATAGCCAGGCCTAAAGGCATGGGTTTATAATCTCAGCACTTTGGGAGACTAAGGCAGGAGAATTCCACGTTTGAGCCCAGCCTGGGTAACTTGCCAGGCTAATGAGACACTGTCTTAAAATTTAAAAAAAAAAATAAAAATAAAAAAGGCTGTGGATGTAGTTCAGTGCAAAGGTCCTGAGTTCAGTCCCCAGTACTACAAAAGAAAAGCAGTAATAGTACAAAGTGTCTGTGTGTTGCAGGGAATATGAAAAATGGTAATTGGGAAGGTTTCCTTATTAATTTTGTTGGTTAGGTTTTTTTTTTTTTTGGTTCATTCTCCCATCGCCAATAAAAGTCACAATTTTTTTTGGTATATTTCTACTCATTTTTGTGTGTTTTTGTTTTTTTTTAATATTATGTTCATTTCATCTCAGGAGGCACACACAGTTATGGCACCTGTGGCAGAATGAGTCCCTCTGCAGACATGCACCTGCTCCCTCTCCATCTGAGATGTAAAGGCGTTGGCATGACTCTTCTTGGAGATCCGTGGCACAGATTGTGCCAGTCAGGGGCTTGCTTAGGGAGAGCCTTTCCCTGCGCAGGCAGCTTCAGACATCTTCATACACAAACGCTGAGCTATAAGAGGTCATGACCCTCTCGGCACACAGCCTTGCCCTCATAGGAGGAGAAAGTGAAGCCACCGTGTGAGGAGAAGGAGAAAGTCAGAAGTAGGAAGACCAGAAGCTCTCAGGTTCTTGGATACAGTTGTTGAGCGCCTGCTTTTGCCTGGAATTTTGTCTTTCCTGAGAGGTTGGATGTTTTCTTTTGACTTGGGAACAATTTTAAAGTCTACCAGTTCTATAAAAAACTTATTATTTTGAAACTTTCACTTTTCTCAAAAAACAAGTTTTAATAATAAAAATATCAGATGTGCAGATCTGCATTCTGATTTTGTTTTACTTTTGGGTACAAAAATTGTTCAGTCTTCCTTGGCTTCTACTTTGAATTGCTATCACACATATTAAGGATTGGACTTAGTTTAAGCATGAAAAGAGAAGCGTTTCTCTTGCTAACAATGACTGTTGAATGTTACATAATGCAGTGCTAGCATAGTTTAATTAATCTTTCTCTTGCAAGAAAACCTTTACCAATTAGAAGTAATGTTGAAATAGGATCTTGCTTATTTGCTATTTTCACATTTTGGGTTAATATTGTAAGATACTTTCCTAAAGATGGAGTTAATGTGTCCAGAGGATAAACATTTTAATGGCTTTAAACTTCTATTGACAAATTGCCCTCTAAAATGGATAAACTAATATATTTTCCTACCAGAACTATTTTCAACATCAAGCAGTATTACTTTTTCAATAATTTCTAATTTAGAAAGTAAAAAATGATAACTCATTGATGTTTCAATTTGTGTTTGTTTGATTACCAGCAAGGTTAAGCATCTTTATATATGTTATGCTATTTAACACATTTGACCTACTTGTACAAAGTCAAATATACTTTTAATGAGAAAAACAACTCATATACTCATTTGGCAGGAATATAAATTATGAGAGACTTCCCTAGCATTTTTAAGGCATGACTATTAAAATATCAAGTTTATTTCTCTTGTTAATAGCACTATTTTTTAACTTATATTTAGACATTTCCAGGAAAGAATTATTATGCACAATTTGTAAGCCTGTACAGGAGATCTTTGAGTCAAGACTCATCGATGAAATATTCTGACATATGTAGATGAACTACGGTGGCTTTATTCTAGAATAGACAGAATAAATGTATTTCAGTGCTTTTTCCATTATCGCAGGCATCTTAGTACCAAGAAAAGAATCTCTCCCAGTAGCAGGTTTTTACAAAAAAATCACTCTCCTTCCAAACATCAGCGTGACTTTTGACACTTTCAGGCAGATTAAGAACTGAAGTCACAGTTGGCAGCCATAAGAGTCTAAACACACCGAGCAATGGGTCTCTCCGCTGGTGGGCGGAAATTAGTGACTAAAACCCTTAAAACCACGGATCAATGGTAGTGATGTGCTCCAGGGAATCTGTGAACCAGCTCCTTTCTTTTCTGTCTCACAGGGGGCATCTGTAGAGAGTGTGATTCTCTGAAGTCAATGGAAACCGTTGTGAAACTAGTGTGTATGGATAGATTTAAATGGACCTGAGATACAGCCTGAAGGAAAAAACCAAATATGTGCCTAAATACGTGGTCATCACTTTCCACATCAATGATCACAACCCAAAATTTTCACAGACATGCAACAAATTGAGAATAACGAAAAGGAAATCAACAAAACACATGTGCACAATCATCATTTTTGCTTCTAAAACAGTCTGGTTGTAAAATAATTTCATTTCAGAAATAATAGAGAAGACATATGTTCTTTTTTTTCTGACTTGATGGAAAGTGACAGTCTCCAGTGCATCGTAATTGACGCGGCACACACACCATGTGTACCGTGTCAATTATGGAAGCAGTGGAAGCAGATAAATAGCCAGATGCAAGTTCAGGCCAGCCACATTAAAATTGAGCCCAAAGTTGGGAGCCTCAATTGTGCGGAGACGCAGGTGAGCCTTTGGACTTTTCCTGCCAGCTCCTCTCTTAAGCGGAGTTCTGCCATAGAATGCAGTATTTTTTTTTTTTTCTTTCTGAAATCAAACAGGATAACACAAAAGAGTGGTGGCTGAATTGAAGACAATAGAGAAGGGAAGGATGAGCATGGTCCAGAGCCTCAGCGAGTTGTTTTTGGCCATTCTGTCTCCCTTCTGAAAGGAACATGAGGTCAATTGCCTTAGCAGATACAGCTAAGAGTTAGCATTTGTCTTAGTTACTTTTTGATTGCTGTCCCACAATATCTGACACCCGCAAATTAAGGGAGGGAAGATTTATTTTAGCTCACAGTTTGAGAAGGTCTCAGTCTATTCACAGGTGGCTGGCAATGGTAGACATGCATGGTGGAGGTGAGTCAGAAGAAAGGCATTCACAGCACGGCAGACAGGAAGCCAGGAGAGGGAGGTGGGGTTGAACTAGCATACACGCTTCCAGGTCCTGTCTCCGTAATCCATTCCTTTTAGGTCAAGCTCCACCCTTTCTAACAGGCTCCACCTCTTACCAGTACCCGGTTTCATAGGTACTCCACAGCATTCAGATACATGAGGCTTTCGGGAGACATTCCAGACCCAAACCACACCATCCTGTATAGATGGATATGAATGATGAGGCCGTGCACATAGGTGAGATGGATGTTGGTGAGGCAGACGTAGATACATAGAGTTACAGATAGAGATGTACTCTTATTGCGATTTTGATCTGCTGCTTTGCACATTGTTTTGACTTCCACTAACAGAAATTGCACCTTCCTACTCCATCTCCCCCCACGCCTTTGACACTTATCTGCAGTTAAACAACTAATTGATGATGACTAATTGTCACCTCATGGTTGTTATGTTGTCCCTAGAGAGTCAGGAGGTATAATACGTTTTCATTTTTCTATGTGACAAAAATGTACATGGCTTAAAGGCCATAGGTGCTTTTCTGTCTTTTTTGAATTAATTGACTAATTCCTCACCATCAAGTTTTCTTAAATATCCAGGCAATGATCTATTTTACTTTTACATTCTAGGATGCCGTCTCTCAAAACATCAATGTTCTTCTTGTCTAAATTGGACCTGTTCTTCCCCAGGCTTACTTAATCATTGCTGTTATCTCCAATTTTATTTATTTATTTGTCTATTTTGCTATATGAGGTAGGGTCGATTTTTTTCTGTGTATATATTTAATTGCTTCTTTGCCATCTTATTTTGCCAAAGAATATTCTAATGTGGCTCACAGAGAAAAAACCAAATCCGTTCCCTAGGAATTTCCCCAACCAATCATGTTGAAAGTGAAAACTAACCGTTACATTAACCATTAAATATGAGAAAGGATCCCTCAAATCCTGACATCTTTGCTTTCTGTCACCGTGACAAACTATTCGAGAAAATCGACGTATAGGAGGAAAGATCTATCTTGGCTCATGGTTTCAGAGGTTTCTGACCATGATCACCTGGCTCCAAGGCTTCTGGCCTGTGGTAAGGGACCGCATCATGCTGGGGAGTGCGTGTAGTTAAGCCAAAGGGCTCAGCTCACGTTAGAAGGGGCAGGGGAGGGGCTCTCAGTCTTTTGGACGGTGCCACTCACGTTCCGATTTCTGTCCCAGAGCCAATTGTACGAGATTCCCTAACAAACACACCTAGCAGTATGCTTTCTCAATTACCCTAGTGTTTCTCAATTTAATTAAGTAGACAACGAAGATTAACCATTAAACTTGCAGAGTTTATTGTCTAAGCAGTCTAGCAACACCTATTTTTTAGTTAGCTTAGTGACCTAATACAGCTCTTTATGAACTCAGTTTTTCAAAGAATTGTATTTTTCAAATACAGATTTTTCAAATCTGTTTTTTTTCTGCTGTAATTCTTTTTCATTTATTCCTCAAGATGAGTCTCACATTTGACCTCCTAGGAAAACTTTTCTGGCTCAGACTACATATTAAATATTTTCCCTCTGTGATTCTTTTGCATGCTATTTGTATTTTATTAATATTTACATTAATTCAAATTTTCACCAACTATATTAAAATCCTTACTTGTCCATATCTTTCTAGCACTAAAGACAACTTTTAGCTAGAAATAGAAGCAAAATGTACTTTGAATATCTGTCAAGTGGATAAGTGAGTGAAATACTTGTGCCTTTTATAATTATGTATACAAAATAACCCAGGAGTATTTTGTTGGCAAAAATATTTACTTAAGACAATATAGCATTTATGAAAAGGGTAAAATTTACCATAGATTCTATTACATCTAGAAAATAACACGTAATTTAGAAATCACATTTTAGCACTGATATTAAGGCACAATTTTGTTATGTTGGAATAGCAACCCATGTATATATATATATATACACATTATATATATATATATATATATATATATATATATATATATATATATATGAAAAAGAATTAAAATATACAAGAATTTTGTGTTTAATATATTGAAAGCTGTTGGAAATTATGGATATTTCTAAGTATGTGAACAGTCTTAGTATAATTTTAGGACTAAATTTTTTCAGAGTTCAATTCCACAAGAAAAATCTAGAAAAGGAGGTAGAAGTATTTTGATAAGAGCAATAATACCAGAACGGGACTAAACTTTTAAGGAAACAATTTTCTCTTTCATGAAGAGTCCCAAATGGACTGACCACACCCTTGGAATATATTAGAGAGTTTTCTATACATGGTATTAAGTTGGACCATACATTGGGGCATAAATTCACATTGGAATACAGGACCAATAACACACGTTTTGATAGTCACAGTAGAATAAAAATATTTAGCTGAATGGAGACATCAATCATCTGTTAGAATATATCAATTAGAAGAGAGTAATCCATAATATAATTTTGGTTCATTATGGTCATCACTCAGCAGATACACTAGATTCAAATTTAGATATTATTAATTTTATCAGATAATGTTGAAAATCTGTAATGTCTGAAAAGAAATAAAGCAGGTGAATGTCCAAACTTCATAACTTCTGTGCTTGCCCAGATAACAAGCACATCATCACACTTAAGAACATATATGCTCGCTCTCAATTCTAGCAATCATAACATAATGACTTTGAGATTTCCATTTACAATCTTAGAAAGGTGAGTAAGATAAGGATCATTTGTGGGTTCCCTTTCACAGTCTAGGAGAAAAAGTACACTATGCACTTTCCATTCATGATTGGATCTTAGTGTCATTAAGAATCTTCTCCTGTTTGTTCATAGTAGAACGCTCCGAATTTGCATCTCTCCCAAGTTACTTATCAAGTAGAATCCCTCTTTGTTGAATTGTTCCTAAAAATATTTCTGAAAAATGTGTTGCGATCTATTAAATTGAGCTGGTTACTTCAAAATATAAAGAGAGAGTTTTCTAACTTCAGTTTAAATTATTCATTACACCAAGGACATACTTAGTGCTGAAGTTTTTCCTTGTAATTATATATAATATGAGTAATCTATGAGTATTTGACACTTGAATTTTCCTCTGATGATCTACATACTGAGCCCTGCCTCTAAAGAGCACTGGTTGGGAAAAAAATAGCTTCCTTTTGCATTTTGATTTTTGTAGATAAGAGTTTGCAGAAATCCCACAAGGCTACTGTACAGAGGCAGATGCTTGTTACAAAGTGCAGTTCAATCCGTCGGCCTGCCAGTGTCTGCTTTCTCATCTATATATCATCGCCCAAAATAACACAATAATAGAAAACAAGTTTTGATTCCAGAATGATTTGGGTTGATGATGATGAATGAAGTACAATGGACAGCCTGATTTTCATAAGTCAAATCGAACTTATGGCGCCAAACTCAGCAACAACAGCAAAGAGATTAGCAGACGTGACAAGGGAGGAAGACAAATTTATGAGCAAACACACACTGCCACATGGAGGAAAGGAAGTCAGGGAAACGTACAGTGCACAGTAGTGAAATGCCAGCGGAACAACAGCAACACCAAAGCCTGAAAACGCATCAGCTAATGGTAGAAGCACTCGTTACCGAGAATCAGGGCCAAGTAAATAAAGCGAGGTAATTTTAGGAAATAATTTCATTTTATCTGGATGATAAAAGAACCTCTGGCCTGGTTCTTTGGGTTTATAATGCAAGTAATTACAAGGGACCGTAATCTGCACAGAATCCAAAGGAGAAAACAGCATGGTGTGGCACCGTGAATACTTTAACATAATGTGAACAGCACTTCTGTTCTTCACCCGCCATCCTACCGCGTTAGGAGTCCGAGACAAAAGGACCCTAAGTTCAGGCCCAGAGTGGGTAATTTTAGGAGGCCTTGTCTCAAAATAAACAATAGAAATACGCGGATGTATCTGTGTGCTAAGACTATGTGTTCCATCTCCAGCACTTAGAAGAGTGTAATTTCGTTATAGTTCATCTGTGGATAGTGATGTCAGCCACGAGAAAGGTTTTTAAATCTACTTGCTGCACAACGGTGTTTCACTAAGATTATTTTAACTCTCTTTTCTTGCTAAAAGATGACTATTACCTATGTTTTGTTAGTTACTTGTGAAAAAACTAATGATGCATCATCTTGACCAAGCTTGATTTGATGAAGACAGTGTTTATCCATTATATTTCTTTTCAAGATGATTTTAGCTTCTTCTTATCATTTTGTAAATAAAACATACATTTAAATGAAAAATTCTTGGAGTTTTTAATCAAGTCATAAAATATTTTTAGAACAACTGTTGTTTTCCAGAACATACTAGATAATTCTAAGGAAATTGTCAGAGCTGTGTATATATTTTTATAGGTAAAGAAGTAAGAACTACTTAAACTTTTTGTCCTGATTTTCCAGGTATTACTTAAGGCTTATTTACCTTGAAATTGTCTCCTCCAGGTTTGATTCTGCTAACATAGACCAGTTCTTTTGTCTCCCTCCAAATGTTTTCTTAAAACCTGCCTTGAAGCAGATACCATCATATCTACTTTGTACACTCTGTCCTTGAGGATATAAACAACATTCCCTCCATAAGCCAAGCAACAAGTGACTTCCTGTCCAAGATTTGCTCTAATATGGCTAGCTACTAGTAGAAAGGATGCAGAATGAGTCAGGGGAATTTAGCAATATGAAAGTTAGACATTGGTGAATTCATTAAGGATTTATTTTAAAATTCCTTTTGCCAAAAATCTGTCTGTGATTTCGTATGAGAGTATTCATTGTGGAGTCATGGTTCCCTGTAAAATTCTCCATGGACTGAGCTCATCTGTGTACAGTAGATGAGGGCTGACTCCCTGGATTTGGGTATTCTTACTTGGTGAATATCTATTAAGGAATAAAATCTATTAGCTGTAAAACATTAGAAAAAACACAGAACAAACATTTTAAAATAAATTAAACCACCATAGAAATTATTTGGTAAACTTCTATGTTCCTGAAAAAGAGAACACTCAGAAGATAGCTACATAAAATATAGATAAAGAAGAGTAGACTTATAAATATAAATTCTAAAAGAAACTTTGTTGTCCTAGATGAATAAAATAAAAAGTTAAAAAAAACTCACACTATGCCTCACATAAAGTCAGTGTAACTCACCTGTCCATATGTCATTCATACGTGTGTGTGTGTGTGTGTGTGTGTGTGTGTGTGTGTGTGTGTAGGTCATGTTGGCATTCTTGTTCAAGTAAATTCAATAGTTTTCATGAAGACATTAGAGCGATTTTAACACTACATTGGAATAACTCATAAGCCAAATTGCTTCTTTTTTTCCCCCACAGGGTATGGAGAATTTGAATTATCTACCGAAAATCAGGCGGGATAAACTCTTTCTCTTTGGTAGCGATCGCCTGGACAGCTAGAAATTGACATCATTACATATTCAGAATAGTTTTGAAACATGCTCATTTGCAGACAAGACGTTCAAAGTTTAAAATGATACCTAAAACCTAGTTTGGATAGAAAGATTATTCTTTCAACTGAACTCTAAACATGTTCTTCTCCTGCAACTTAATCATACGTGCCTATGAGCTCTAATGTGTAGTAAGTCACATTCATGAGAGGGAAAGAACCCCTAAGACAACGTTGAACTGTCCGAAATTGTCCATTCATACAAACCAGAATACCAAATCATTAGTACAATCAAAGTTGTAGCTCTTTGTTCTCCACTTTGTGTATCCTTGCCTGCTTGTGCTTGGTAGGGTTTCGGTGCTCTATATTCTAACACTTTTGTGATAATGAATTGTTCATTTAAAACTTGAAATGGAGATATATATTCTTAATATGTC
The DNA here is from genome assembly GCA_004027205.1 of Ctenodactylus gundi. Classification (NCBI taxonomy): domain Eukaryota; kingdom Metazoa; phylum Chordata; class Mammalia; order Rodentia; family Ctenodactylidae; genus Ctenodactylus; species Ctenodactylus gundi. The sequence continues at coordinate 93,054 of PVKB01000020.1, forward strand.
TTATGTGAGCTATTTTAAATCACATTGAATAGTCTGTCGAGTGTGACTTATTTCAAGACCTAAAGGTAATATGTCACCTTATAATAGACTGGAAATAGTGAAGATAATGGAAATACAGAGAGTAATGTTAATTTGGTTAATCTAATCGCATAGTGGATACAGAATGCTAAAAAATGTAATTCAGATCAATTATCAGTTTGGTAAAAATCTCAGAAACAAAATTAGATTTATAAACCAGGATAGAAAATTAGAAAATATTCATTACAGTATTTTTGTGAAGAACTTATGCTAAACTATATATATATATATATATATATATATATATATATATATATATATAAAATAAGGATGTAATTTACTTATACGATTTCATTGGCAATTTAAAAATTTAAATCTAATCTATAATATACAAAATAATCCAGTGGAATAGTCTATTAATTTTATGTACATAAGACTTTAGCTAAAAATGTCATTTTTTTCTATAAACTAATGTGAGTAGAAATAGGAGGAAGAGGAGTAATTTCTAAACTTTAGTGTAGTAGATCATAATCTTAATTTTTAACTTAATAAATTACTTGGGAAGAGGTTGCTATCTTTTTCTTTTTGCTAACTTTTACATAAATGAAAATTAAAAATTTAAAAATGCAAATGTAGATTTCATTGGGGATGTAATTGGCTATTAGATATAACTATAAATACTGGAGGCTTAGTTACTAGGTTCAAGTGAGAATGTGTATATACTTTTTATGCATCTCCTAAAAATCTTTTTTCAAGATATGTATTTGTTATTATCAGAGTAAGTAAAATAGTTCTGTCGTTGCATAACCTGCATGATGGAAGCATATCTAAACATTGTCTATGGATAGATTGTATAAGACACTATAAGATTTCCCTAAAGATATGGAAATAGCAGCAGGTTTTCTTTATGTTTCTGACCTATTACTTTGACACCATCTCTTTAATTTATTATATACATAAATTAACAGTTTTTGTTTTAATTTACATCCACCCTTGAAGCGTCACTGTATATTATTTCAAAGAACACATGAAGTTAATACAAATGTATTTCAACAGAACAATTTGTAAATTTTTATGACTTGCAAATTATTGTGCAGTTGATGAGGGAAAATCTTGCCTAAAGCACATGGTGGTTAATGCTATATATTAACTTCAAAGATATTATAGATGGGATTAATATTTTAATTGGTGAACTACAAATCTGTCTTTAGTTAATAATGCTTCAATATTAACTTTTATCACTTGCAAAAATCTTACCACACTGAGGCAGGATGGTAGCAATAAGAGGACAGAGCTGGAGGACTGGCACAGCGGCTAAATCACTTGCCTAGCAAGTTCAAGGCCTTGGGTTTGATACCTTAGTATTACATAAATTAACTGGTTATGGTAGCACACGAAGAGTGATGCAGGAGGATTGTCGTAAGTCTAAGGCTAGTGAGTTCAGGGCTAGCCTGGGCTACAGAATGAGATATTGTCTCAAAATAAACAAACAAATAAAATTAAAAGAAACAATAATAGGTCAAACTATGTGTGCACAGGGTGACGTGGTGAAGTGAAGAATGAGTATTCTGCTCACTTAGATGCTTAATTTTTCTGTAAAGCTAATGTGCCTCTAAAAGTCTATTAATTAAAAACACATTATGGTATTAAATTTTCCTCAGTGATAACATTTGTTCTTAATGGCTTTAAAGGGAAATGATTAGATTTTAATAAACAATTTGCCAGTATAAATGGCCAATATGTTTTCTAAAAAATATAGTCATTTGTCTTTATTAAATAACAAAAATGAGTTAAATTTTCCAGCATTTGTCCAAAAACTGAACACTTTCAGGCTATTCAATAGTGAGGACATGCATTTGAAATTATTTTACTAATATTTAAAAAATCTTTTCACTTTTCTCTTAAAAAGACTGGTTTTATTCAGATTTTTTCAAATTTCATCTCCTCCAAAGGACTTTTAGATTGGTATTGAGGTTTATACTAATCAAATTTCAAAATGTAGACATTTTGTGTAAATTATTCATTACAAAATTTTATGCATATCCATTTGCAATTCAATGATTTTCTTTTATTTTGTTATGCAGTTTAGAATGAGAGTCAGGATCTTTAAAATAAAATACTCTCACCAGAAATAATGGGATTGCCTATTAAATTATTTATATAAAAGATATTTCAGGTAGAAAAAACAATCTTTCCCAATAACTTGTCCTCTCTTTATCTGCAAACCTATGCATATTATGGATAATGTTCAACTCTATAATCTACATTTTCCTATTCATACTTATATGTGATAAAAGTTTACCTTCTAGTTTGGGCACAATAAAATAATAACAACAAAAACTGCTAAAAGAGTACAACAATGTGTTGCATCAAAAGCTATGGGACTATGTTCTTTCTTTTAAAACTGCTCACATTGATTCTTTGAGTGATGACATCAAATGACACAATGTGTATGTGATGGGATGAAGTCTGGTGGGTGACATAGGAATTAAGACATAATGTTAGGTTGCCACAGGAAAGGTTATTTGACCACAAGCACTGTTGTGCTGTGAGCACTAATCATGCTTTGTCAACTTGAATTACTTAAGAAGCACTCAGCAGATTTTTTTGGGGGGTGTGCAAATCTTTACTTTGCCCCCCCCCCCCATTTTATTGATATGTGTAAGTGCAAAATTTAAGGCTTACAATGAAGTTTAGCATTTTGTGCACATGCATAGCTTGTCAAGGTGACAAGGACTTTCCTACTCTCTGTTTGTCCCTCCTCCTACCCACCACTCCCTCCCTCCCCACCCTACCCCCCTGTTTAGAACAGTACTGGTTGTGTCTGCAGTGGATTGACAAATTGGCCAGCAAATTGAGTGAAGAAGACCCACCCCGGATGTAGTTGGAGACAACCAACAGACAATAGACTTGTGGCCTTCTGTTAGTAGAAGAGTTCTGGCCTTCATCATGGCTTTTGAACCTGGATCAGCAGTGTATTCACACACTGATGATTCTAGAGTGAGCTAGAACCTTCTAGAACCCTCTGAATTCCTGAATCCTCTGGCTTTCCCATGTGTGGACAGCCATTTTGGATTCTCCTAGCTCTGAGCTCCCCGATAGCCATTGTGGGATCTTTCAATCCTGATTCTGTAAGACTATGTTGTAAATCTCCTTACCTAATTTTACATATATATTTCCTGTACTGTTCCTCTAGAGAATCCTAACTGATACAGATTTCATGACAGTTCATCTAAAGATTAAACTGTGGGTAAGATGGACAAGAGGCATGATTCATATCCTCTTCTGGATGTAGTGGAACAACACAAGAGTTCATAATGTTACTCAAATGGTAAAAAATTTACAACTTGTGAGTTGTTTATTTCCTTGAATTTTCATTTAATGTTATTGGATTGTGCTTAGCTGCAGGTAACTGAAAGGATGGGGACAAGAGCTTCAGACAAGACGGGTCTTCCATCAAAGTCTGGCACTGCTGAAACTTTTGATCTTGGTTTTTGCTTATTTCCAAGTCTTACTTTGAGTTACACCTTTCAAGGCACATCCAGAATGTTTCATTGTAGATGCATTTTTAGTTTCAGGAATATTTCAGATATAAATAAATATCGATGGTGTCTGGAACATTTAGGAAACTACTAAAATTTCTTCAGAGGCTTAACAAAGTACATTTTTGTTTCCTACTCTCTACTGCTTGTTAATTTTGGGCTTTCATAGAGGTTTTTGCTCACTGTAGGAGCTCTGGCTCAGAGATCATTGGCTGCTCCACTTGAAAACATAGTTCAGAATCACTGGAGCAGGGAGGACACAGCATGGGATAATCTCACACTGCTTTTCGAAGCTTTCCTTCAAAAGTGATACATGGGACATGTAAACAAATTTTATAGTCCAGTGTGACTTACATGGCACAAAAGGAGTCATTCTACAGGATGCAATCTCTACTCTGCATTCAGGACTACAGGATTTACTTTCCCAGTAAAGTCTGTAGAGTTATGTTGAGGTTTTTTTCTCTTATATACACCCTGAATGTGTTTATTGGTTAATGACATCAGTTATTGACTATAGATTATATATATATATAATATATATATATATATATATATATACCATTTATAAATACAGACTGTGTGCATATATTTAATATATGTTACACATATCAAGTATGTGCATCTATGTGAATATGTATGTATGTGTAAAAACAACATGCTTTATTTTACACATACTGCTTTTGAAAAGTATGGTTGATGCTTCTCTATTTTCTTAGAAGGAAGATTCATGTTGCTGCTGTGACTGAAGATTACATTTGCAAAGAGAAAAGCAGGAAACATAAGCAAGGAGTGGTTGAAGAGCTAAAAGAAAAAATAGAATAGAAACTTTTAGGGAAAGAAAAAAATACGCCAGTGTTGCAAGAAAATACAAGGCCTGTAATCCCAGCATTAGAGGCAGGGGAAGAAAAAATCATGCATTGAACCACCTGGGTAACTTAATGACCTGTCTTAAAGTCAAAATAAGCAAACAAACAAATGGGGTGGGCTTTTAGCTCAATGTAAAGACCTTAGATTAGATCGTGTTTTAGTTCTTATGACTAAAGACCTGACATACACAAATTAGCTGAAGAAAAGTTTATTTTAGCTCACAGTTTCAGAAGGTCACGGCCCATTCATGGGCAGCCAGCAGCATTAAAAAGGCTACAGAGGAGATGGTGGCAGGGGCAAAGGCATCTCCTCATGACATTGCAAGCAGGAAGCCAAGTTCCAGTCGGATCTCATCGAGCCCAGTAGGAAGGCAGTAGGCAGCAGGTAGCCTTCCAGGTCCCATGCCAGTAATCTGCCCCCTCTCGACCCAGCTTCAGTGTTGTGCCCTTTCCAAGCTAAACTCCTACAAACCAATCCATATGCCTGCAATCCTCCCCTCCACACCAGGCTCCAGTCTCCCAACAGCAGACGGTTCCACAGATAATCCATAACATTCACATGCTTTTGGAGGTCACTCCAAACTTTGTATCAAATATTAATATTAATAGTAATAATACTAGTATACAAGGAAAAATAGAGTAGAGAGAGAAAAGAGATTTAAAGTTATTCTTAAACTATAAAGTTAGCTTAAAATCAAATTTCCTTAGGCTTAAAAATATTGTCTAAATTTAGTATATAACTTCTCAAAATGTAGAACAGAATTAAAAAGAGAAAAATTCTTGCGATACATTATGTTTATTTCTGATCACCTGAACCCAGGTGGGTCAGCCCCTACCTTAATGTTCTTTACTCCTAACCTTCGTATTTGCTGCATCTTTCTGTGAATTCGTCAGCAGAGTGTTCACACTCCGGACATCGACTTTCTTCTCCTTGACCTCGAATAATTGGCAGCCCACAAACGGGAAGAAATGTGTTCTAATTTGAAGTATTAACTAGGGCAAACTGGGATTCACATGCCTGCATCTTTCCCTCACACTGATGCCGGGTGGTTTTCTGAGTAAATATTTCTGTTGGAAAGAGCGATGCTTCCACTTACATTTTCTACTGAAGACTCACTTGCCATAAGGAAAAAGTAGTACCTAGGCTGAGTACATTCTCTCTCTGATCAGAATGACAGGACAAAGGAAACGACATTCCTAACATTGATTAAAAAAATCTTCTAAATTTTGATCCCAAAATTTTAACATTTAAGAAAAAATATTGATCTTAACAAAATTGTTTATACTTTGGCACAGTTAAATCTAATCTAAAAATCTAATCAAAAAAAGGTACAAAATCATGTCCTCATTTCTTATCTCTTCTGATTAAAACATAGAAGTACAGTTTTGTCTTAGTTTATTATAATTTATTTCCCTAGTGTGATTGTTAAAATATGTGGAAAACTTCTTGAAATAGAACTTCAAAAAGATTTTTTAAGTAATTGGATATGCAAAATCTATTATACAAGTGGGAAATTTTCTATCATTTTATCTATTTGCTGGGGAAACTTCTGACTTTCCCTAGAGTCTTTGCAACAGTGCCTCTTTATTTTCCATTCCGTGTATGTTGCTAATGAATTCGTGATGGTTTCTCATCTGTCTTTATTCCATCATTGAAGCCTATGATTCGTATTTAAGAAAATTACACTCTAGGTTGGGAAATGGTTGATCTTTCCAGTGAACAAAATTTCTAAATGACAGATCATGGAAAGAAAGTGAAACAGTTAATGGAATACAGAACCTTGATGTCCAAACTCGAGTCATACAACTGCAGCTATATATTCATAATAATGATATTTATACCTAACTGATTCTTTTGATTAATTAGAAGAGTTACTATGTGTAAAGTTCTTATTACAGTGTTTGGTATTTGCCAAGTGGTTCTCATTGTAATTTCTAGTCATTTATATTGTTTTAAAAGCTGAAAACAATTTTTGTAAAGAATAAAAGTTCCTCAGAGGAGTGTCTTTTAGCTGTCACGTGGCACAGAATTTATCTGGTTTTACCCTCTAATTGAAAAATTCCAGAATGAATGGAAACAGGTAAAATTAGCACAATAAAGTGAAAACAAATTATAATACATGATGCTCCAAAGGTCACTATGCATATAAAATATTAAAAATATATTAACAGGTATAATGTGATGTAATATCATGCACAATGTATTATTTGTTTGCACAGGATTAGTTTATCATAATGTTAAAAGTAAAACAAAAGCTATGAGGAAAGTTATATAGGCATTAAAGTCAGTGTCCCAGAAGTGGCCACACATAGAAAAAATTACCAAGCTTTTGGTACGCCTTGTGGAACAATTATTGCTAAATGAGTGAGTATTTCAAACACTTCATTGAGTTTTTCACCCTTTTCACCTATCTGATTGCTGTCATATTGCTGTCACCAGACAGACCACACTGATGCTCAGAGATTTGTAGTCCCTAAACACAGCCCAAAATAAAGTTAAATCACATCATAAAGCATCTTTCAGGTGAGAAAATTATTTTTTGTGATTAAGAAACAAGATTCTAACTAAAACTGACCATAGAGTTACTCTGAAAAGAATTAGGTGCAATCTTTTTAATAACATCACAATTTAAAGAAACATAAAACATAGATATGTATGTATTTAGGATACATATATACATTGATATATGTGCATATTAAAAATAAGGAAATATAGCAAGGTATAATTGGCATATAAGTTGGTGTTTTGAGAATTTTGGTAAGTTTTTATATTCTTTTGCCTATGTACACATTTTAATTTTATGACCTGAAAATAATAATACATAGTCTGAAACTCTCAGTTAAAACCGGAAGAACTCCAGTTTCCTGGGATCATGGCTTTGGTTTAGCCTGCAAACGATATCAATTATATACAGTAACTAAGTTTTTTTAAACTTTTTGTCTTAATCTAGTTTAAGTCATCTCAGTGGGAAAAGCAAAGAGCATCATGGCGACGACACTGGGCCGAGCGAACGGCCTAAGGGATGTGACCTTGGTAGTGTGAGTCTCTCCTAGGATGCTTTCCTTGCAGATAGCTTAGATCTGAAACAATGAGGAATGATGGACAGACCTGAGCAAGTCAACTATGAAATTCATTGCACTGATGACATTTGGCAGAGTGTTGCCCATTTTTGAAGCTCTTGTATCCACATTTTCTCGATGTACTACTACGAGTGTCAGGCAGCAACTGCATCTGGCATGCCAGGGCTAGATCATCCGAGCCCCCACTCTGTGTTGACATGTGAGGAAGCATCTGTGTCACTATCATCGCCGAGGCTGGGCTAGAACTTCCTAAGGCAAATATCCATTTGCCCATTGAGGGAGAGGCCGGAAACATACCTGGGTGAATAATCAATTACACATGTTCAAATAAAGAACAAAAGAACTGGCAAACAAATTATCTGATGGAGAATTAAAATCGTTTCAGAAAGTCTTTTGTGCAAATAAGGAGGTTAAATTATATTTATTTTCACTTCCTCTTTTTTATCAGAAATATTTATTGTTTTTAGCCTAACCAATATTTTTGAGTAACTTATCGTAGAACCGAATTTAAGTTTAAAAGAAAGAAACATCAAGAGTGGGAGGGAGGAACAGAGAGGGAATGGGTAAGGGGGAGGGAGAACATGGTCAGAAGCCACCTATAGGGGCACAGATGTCCCCGACTGTACGTAATTAACAAGATACGAATCTGTAGCTCATTCATATTCAAACTAAAGAAACAAAGTTTGCAAAAGATGACTAGTGCACTGAGTATGAGAGGTGAGTTTCCTTTACAAACACTGTGTTTCTTTATACTGTATTTTCATTTTCTGAAATCTTTAGAAGGATTCGCATTAAAAAAAAAATTAAAACAGACGTAATACACCGCCAGGGCCTTGTATTGGTTTAGCACACACTCTGACCAATGAAGTACCCCTCCTGCTCCTGTGAATGTATTTTAAAATAGTGATTTATTTCCACTTCCTGCCTAAGTCTTCAGAAGACTTTTTTTCTTGTTTTTCAGTTTGAAATCTGGTGGGGCCCCTTGGAATAACACTTGTGAAAACATGGGGACTCATGGAATTCGTAACTCTCAAGCTTATACAAACTTGGCCTTCAGCAATTCGTTAATTACCTCTTAAGTACAGCTAATAGTTTTCCTACTAGCTATTTGCTGTAGCAGCTTTTGCCCCTGGTAATTCGCTCTTCTCTTTCTTTGCCTGTCTCTTCAGTTTCAACCACAGAATTGGTTTACTCCTTGACCTCAATTATCTGATGTATCTAAGAAAAGTTGTTGATTTTTAGTTTACTCAGCTTTTTTTTTTTCTGTGAAGTTGAGAAACAGAACTTCCCATCTCTCCACCTGTCAGAAAGAAAACTGGAAATCCCTTTAATGCATTAAAAAATAACAGCCCTTCAAATTCTATAAAATAAGGTAGTGTGTCGTTTCAGTGTCTAATAATCAAAATGTTAGGATTCACATTATGCTAAAAAAGTACTGAATTCTTAAGAAGCTTATAACATGTTAGAAACATATCAGGAAGCTAAAGTGAGTGGACACCAACACACAGACTTTGAGTTTATCAGCCTTTCGATGTGTGGCAGAGAGCATCAGACTAAACACTTTAAAAAGTAGATCTTTTTTGAATCATATCTTTGACATGCTTAAAAGAACTTTTAAGTGAGTATTTTTTAAGCAGTTTTCAAAAACTTAAGCCTATAGTTCACACAAGAGCTTTAACTAAATATTCAAATTGTGGAGGTACCAGTGCATAAACATTTTAAAGCCGGTGGCTAAGTGAGTTGGGCATGGAAGGTGGAGAGATCAGAAGACTGAGCTCTGGGACATCCTAAAACATACAGTGCAGGAAGAGGGAGTCATTCCAGGAAGTCTACTGAAGGGTAACAACTGGTGTAATGGGAAGACAAAAGCATTCCTGTGTAGTCCACGTCAATGAGAGCAAAGTCTTTTAAAAATGTCGTCAACTGTGCCAGCTACTAAGTTTGGGAATGGTTGAATTTCAGAAAAAGATCGCATTATGTTATGGCTTCAATCTCAAAAGTAACTCAAGAGTCTCGTGTGTTTGAAAGGCAATTGTGCCACAGAGGCGTCACACTCTTGTGTATTCATCCATTGAAGATTTCATGTGCTGTTAGGAGGTGAGCCTGGTGGGGCAATGACCTGCAAGGGACTATTTATATCTCTATCCCCAGCACCCTCTCTCTGCTCCCTGGATACAGTGGGTTGAACAGCTTTCCTCTGCCATTCCCTTCTTCTGGTTGTGTTTCCGCCTCAGAGACAGGAAACTTTGGACTAAGCCCACTGGGAGTTGTGAGTCCAGTAAACTTCTCCCTTTAAATCGTCGGGTCTTCTGGCTCAGCAATGAGGCATGGCACATTCCACACCCAGATTCTGAGACACTTGCAAAACCCTTGCTGAAGGATTTGCATTTGCTGTTAATTTCCACAGTTTAACAGGTTACTTTCCCTTTCTCCCTTTCTTTATAATTTTTCTCGTTAAGGAATTGCACTTACCACTGCAGTCCTCTAAACACCTTTTGGTTCCAAGTGCTAAGTTGGGGAGCCCATCTGTTGTCCCAGCTCTCTGGTGCTAAAGGAAAACTGGCAGGAGAACTGACAATCAGAGAGACATAGCCTGTATAATGTGCTTTTCTTCTACTTTGGCAAAAATAGAATCCAAACTTTGGCAGGAAATGAAAGAAATTTTGGATTTTAGTTAGCATTTGTATTTTTACCTCAAAATATAAAGCGGGATCCCCCCAGGTGTATACTGGAGGGTAACATGCTGTACAACGCACTCAATGTTTTTCTAATGTTTTAATTAGAATTTTTTTTTAAAGAAGGCTTTACCCCTCGGTGTCATCACCATTAAAATAAGATGTGCCCCCTTGGTGGAACGTCGACTGTAGAGGCGACTATTAAAAAGTCATTTCACAAAGTGGTTGGGTAGATACAAACATGCAATTAGGAACAATGCAAAGAATCATTACAATGGGTGCAAATTCTTTTTCTTACATAAATTGAGGCATATGCTGGTCCAAATATTTTTTTTCTAAAATAATTTGAAGACGGTTCTACATTCTACTAAAATTAATTTTCAGGAATGCTGGCACAAAATATCATAGAACTGAAAGCTCTGTATAGAGTCTTCCCAACTTTGACTGAAATTACTTATGAAGCAAAGAGAAAAGGCAGAAATTCAAGGTCATATCCTAAAATAAGATTTATGGATAAATAGCACCAAAATGCAGCGAGGAATCTCCAACTAAGCAAAAGGGAACCAAATGAAATCTTCTCCAGAAATACAAAAATCCTCTAAGAAAAGTGCTTACTTCCACCATTGTTTTTCTAATGATCTAGAGATGAGGCTGTCTCAACTTGGTGATAAGACAGCTCTTCCTCTGCTTGCCAAAAGTTAAGACCCATTAAAACTCTATTTTCATTAAAATATCACTTGCAGCCTGACAGGATGCTTATATTTTTACTTTTAAGTTACACTTTCCACTAGTGATACTAAACTTCTGATTTCACAGTTACAGGAACACTGATACGTTATTTAGATTCTCAGGGTCTTAGTTTTGTTTTCATTTTCAAAGGAAGAAAGCAATTATTTCTATGGCACTAGATTTCTATAAATATTGAATGAGATATCTAAAGTTCTCAGAAAACATATGACATATCACAGTAACCACTCGAATAATTTCAGTTTATTTTCTCTGACTTTTGGTTGAAGTATTATAAACCAGGCCACAAGAGCTCACACATGATATTTTAGGATTGTTTGTCTGAATTTGCAACTGTTTCTACATTCTTCTGAGACTCAAAGCTTTTATTCATGCTAAAGCAAAAATATTTTCCTGGAGTTGGGGATGTGGCTCAGTGGTTACAGAGCTTGCCTCACGTGACAATTAGGTGTGGTAGTGTATACCTATAATAGCCCAGGAGGCTAAGGCAGGATAGCCAAGAGCTCAAGACCAGCCTGGGCTGCATAGTGAGCTCAGGACCGAGTTGGATTACAGAGGAAGACCCTGTCTCAAAGCAAACAAACAAACAAAATGATATTTTCCTATCCTCTCACATGCCTGTAACAGTTTCTTGGCAAGGATTCATTTTTGTTTTTAGTACTGGGGGTTGAACCCAAAGTCTTTGCATGGAGGTACATGCCAGCTTTTCTTTATTATTTAGACAGAAAGACTCTTTAAATTATGAAGTTGCCTAGGTTGGGATCAAATTTGGGATGCTTCTTTCTCAGCCTTTCAGAACGCTGGGATTCTAGGTCTACACCACCATGGCTGCTCCCTGGCTATTTAAGCATTACTCCCACTTCAAATGTTGGATCCACTCTCATGGGTTAGGGAGTCCCTGGATTCTGCTACATTTCTTTTGCCAATGTGCCTCAAGCAGGAACTCCCTTGCTTACTCCACTAAACTCAAAGCATCTTCCCAGTCCACGTATTTCCCTTTGAAACTACTTTAGATATTATTTTAGTTACTTTCTCCCTGCTGGGACAGAATACCCCAACATCCACAACTTAAGGGAGGAAAGATTTATTTTAGCTCACAGTTTCAGAAGGTTTCAGGCAAGCCTTCATTTATGCGAGGCTGGCCACAGTGGAAGCAGAGCAGAGGCCGGCCAGAGGGAAGCCCTTCACAGTGTAGCATATTGGAAGTGAGGTCTGAGAAGTAGGCAGAGCTACCTGTCCAGAACTACCCCTTCTTGGCCAAACTCCAGTGCGTGACCCCACCAACTAGGAACCACCTCTCAATATCACATGGCTCCATGGGCAGACACTAGCAGACACATGAGACTTTTAGGGGATATTCCAGATCCAAGCATACCAGGTCTCCAGATTTCATGTAGGACTCTCCCCCCCGCCCCCTGTTGCTTTCTGCCTTTTTACTTAAATCTGTAAAGCAAATGCCACTGTGTAGCTAGGCTGGAGTATCTAGTTTAAGTATTTGAAATTTGAGATGTCTTGGTCATAGGATTAATGTAACAAAACAACAAAACCAAGTGGCTTCTAAAAAACAGAAATTCCGGTCTTGGTAACTGAAAGACCAAGGCACTAAGAGATTCACTGTCTAGTTCTGACCTGTTCCTCTTTTGCATGTGTAATGGTCTTCCGTTGTAATGGTGGAAAGGGAAGTGAGCACCTCTAGCTTTTTGTGTAAGGGCACTAATCCTAGTTTGTCCTTCCTTCCTTCCTTCCTTCCTTCCTTCCTTCCTTCCTTCCTTTATTTCTTTTTTTTTCCTTTCTTTCTTTCTTGTGGTCTTCACACTGAGATACCTCCTCAACCCACTTTTTTTGAGATAGCATTTGCTAAATTGTGAAGTTGATCCAGCTGGGCTTGAACTTCCCATCCTCCCACCTCAGTCCCCCAGAGTGCCGGCATTGCAGAAGCCTGTCACTGGGCTTGGTTGATCATTATTGATCTAATCACTTCCTTGAAATCCCAGTCTATCATCAAATATCATAATACTGGGTTTATGTTCGACAATACAAATTTAGGACTCAGTTGGGGAGATAAACAGTCTATAGCAGAGACAACAGTATAACTGCTAATGTCTTTTTTTTTTTTATATTACTGGGTAGTGACCATTTCACTGGGCTAAACTCAGGATATAGTCAATTTGAAACCAATTATAAGATATACAAGATGAGCTGCCAGTTTAACCACAGGGGCCTGGTTGAAATTATAGTAATATGACACAATTGTTCTCTCCATAATTTTGATATCTCATCTTGGTCAAAAATCTCGTACACTTTTTGGTGTCTGTATAACTAACTTTTTCTGACTTTAATTCAACTTCATAAAAAAGTATGACATGCTACAAGGAAGATATTATTTAGATTTAGAAGAGGTAACAAGTTTGAGGAAAGCATGTCTGGCTCTTCACAGAAACCACCACTCATTTGCAAAATCTCAGTGTCATAATGCAGACTGCATGTTCTGTTGGGAGATTATTTGTGACTATATGTTTGATTGTGTTTTGCAGATTAAATTTATTAAAAAAATTTCAAGACCATATAAGTATTTCTTATTTGCTGGGAATAATAACATATGTCTGTGAATGTATTAAATGTTTCATTTCCTCATAGGCTTGGTGTTAGTTTTGGACAATATTTCAGATTTTGATGCAGTTTCGTAGAAGTTTCACTTTTTGGTCTGTACACATTTTATCTAGTATGCTCATCAAAAGTTAATATGAACTGCTTCTCATTGGCAATTTTTGTTTTCATATTGTATTTCCAGTAAAAAAAATTGAAGCAAGTTTAGCCTGCCTCTAAATACTCACTTCTAATCTTTTTTGGGAACTTTTAGCTGCAATCTCATAGCTTGAGTTATCTTCAATGACTTTTTCCTTGTAACTAAAGAACTTGTGACTCCACAATTAACAGTGTGTTTTCCTTTCTGTTGAGTTAAAAAAAAATCTCCTTGAGCTCATTAGTAACCCATTGAGTGCATTCCCAGTCTTCCTTTTAATGCAGAATTTATTGCACTATTCTACTTCTAAAGTTTATGTCATAAATGTATGATTCTTCTTTCCAAAATGTTTTCATGGTTGCTAATAAGACTTAAGTATAACATTTTTTCTGAATTTCCATTTTTATATATCCAGTAACAGATGGCTGAGTTACTGGATCAAATTGCCAATGAAAAAAATAATTCTCTATAAAATATAAATTATATATAAAATATAAAAAAAACTCAACAGTATTGAATACCTAAGTATTCAATATAAAAATGTTAGATAAAAAAATGAAAATTTTGAGTGAACTTGTGGTTCACTTTGTGGCCACAAATTTGGGACACTAAGTTAGGATTTTAGAAAACCCTAGTGAAAGGAAAGTAAAATGTTCATGTTCTTTTAAAAGATGAAAAAATGTCGGTTATTGAATTATTTTCTTTTTGTATCAGGATAACTAATTTTGCCAAGAAGCTCAGTAGGGCAGGTGTAATAAAAATAAACCTGGAAACGGAGGACCTGTGATTTACATAAAGAGCATGTACACTTTCAGTAAGTGATATAAACTCAAAGCTGGGAGTCTGGTTAGTAAGGGTCACCAACTGACAGTAACCCAGGTACTTGGTAGAGGTAAATGCAAATGCTTATATACGTTCTTCATGGATATTAGGGAATTTTCACTAATAATTTATCACTGGAAAGATCAACATAAAGTCAGCGAACACACAAGATAACACACATTTAAATATGCTCAAAACAATATTCCAAAACATTCTAAAAGTGTTCCAAAGTAATCCAAAAATATAAGGAGTTGGTGAAAACAGTCAGTAATCAAAGATAATAATTAGAACAACAGAAACAACAAAGAAAAATAGTAAAGAAAGATAATGAAAAGAGAAAATAGCCCTCTGAAATAAAACTGCTTTGATTCAAGATTTTGGCAGTAGCTATGCTCAGTGTTCATGGACTACATATCTCAATGTCAAGGTAAGACTTCTCTATTGGGAAAAACGAGCCAACTGTGTCTTGCTTTGAGGCAGAATATAGAATATAAAATGGATAAAAATGGGACTAAATGAAAGTTACTTTATTGAAACTATTTTCAGACATACATGGATAGTTCACCAAAAAGTGCATATGTATTATATTCATATTTGTCTCAGTTACTTTCTTTTCTCCCCCATTTTATTGATATGTATAAGTGCAAAATTTAAGGTTTATAACAAAGTTGAGCATTTTGTGCACATGCGTATCTTGTCTCGGTGACAAGGACTTTCCCACTCTCCTTTTGTCCCTTCCTCTCACCTCCCCTCCCTCCCCACCCTACCCCCCTGTTTCACTTTGTTTTTCACTTTAAGTTCCATGAGATAGTTGTGATCTGGGTCTCTCACATCAGAGAGAACATTCGATGTTTCACCTTCTGCTTCTGACTCACTTCACTAAGCATGATGTTCTCAAGTTTCTTCCATTTGACTATAAAAGCCTCCACACTGTTGGACTTTATTGATGCATATGATTCCATTGTGTATAAATGCCACAGTTTGTGTATCCATTGGTCTGTTGATGGGTATTTTGGTGACTTCCATATTTTAGCTATTGTTAGTTGTGCTGCAATGAACATGGGTATGCATATATGTCTGTCACTGCTGGGACAGAATACCTGACATCCACATCTTCAGACAGGAAATGTTTATTTTAGCTCACAGTTTCAGAAGGTCACAGTTAACTCACAGGTGGGCAGCTGGAAAATGGTGGAATCACATGACAGGGCTGGAGACAGAAATATTCAAGACATGGCAAACTAGAGTCGAGTCACAGAGGAAGGGCAGAAACAGCACACATACCTTCAGGTCAGTTCCTAAGCAACTGCCCCTTCCAGCCCATCTCACCTCCTAGTGGAACACAGTGTCCATAGGTACATGAGGTTTTGGGGGACGATACAGGTCAAAAACACAACAATATTTTATGCGAATAGAGAACAACTATTATTCTGTTGATAGTGTCACTCAAGTCTCACACTTCAGAAAATTGTTTGGCATTATCAAGTATACTTGTAGTCATGCATGTCCTATAGAGAAAAAAATTACACGTATAAGGAAAAATCTGTTATGTGCTTGCCTTCAACTTTGCTTAAGAATACTTACAGCAGCAATGTAATAGAAACTTTCAACAATTCAAACATTTATCCACTTTAGAAGGGGAAAATAAATTATGGAATATTTATGTAATGAATTATTAAACAATAAAATGAAAATAAAATTCTATAGCACTGTCTTAGTTATTTTTTCATTGCTGTGACTATTGAGTCACAGCATCCACAAATTTCAGGGAGAGGAAAGGTTTATTTTTGCTCACAGTTTCAGGAGGTCACGGTTCACTCAGGGGCAGTCAGCAACAATGGAAGCACATGCCAGAGGCAGTGGTGAAGGCAGCTCCTCACAACATTGCAAACAAAAAGCCAAGTCCCATCAAGCCAAGTGCCTCCTCAGAGGAAAAAGCTGTGACAATATTTCTTCCTTCCTTTCATACAATTGTGTTCCCAGTTGGGCCTCCCACATCTGGGTAGGCGTTCTTCCCTCATTTGCTGGCCCACACATTGCTCACACTCTAATCCAGGCTGCTTCCTAACTGCCTAATCTAGGGATGGTTTCTAAACCCTCAGCCAGGAATGGTTCTTGACTGCCTCAAATTGACATAATCTCTCCAAGGGTCACAAGCTTTGATATATTGTATTTTTCAAGTGGAACATTAAAGGACAAATGCCAAAAATTAAAAACCAAAAATAGATAGCTATGATTCTTTTGATATAAGGTTGAAGAAAAAGAAAAAAAGAATTAGATGCCAGCAACAATGGCTGAAGGGTCAAAGCTGGTGGCCATCTGCTCTGTTGGAGTACAGATGCACTCTTATTTTTGCGCATCATCTAAAGCTGTGTTTCTGTCCAAGGTTTGAGTTTAATAGTTGTGACAGATACCCTGGGGACTGTAACAACTGAAGTATTTACTGCTCGATATTCATGGCCAATAATAACTGATCTGAAGTAAACTATTATTTATAGATGAACATATACATGCTACAACCTAAAGACAAAAATAAGCAACACAGAAATCATAAGCTGAATTTTTATTTCTGGCATTTGAGCAGAAGTGATGGTGATTACAGAGAAACATGTGAGAGGTTCCTCCTCTGTTCCAATGTCTCTATGTTTTGTGCTTGTTTCACATGCTTGCACTTGGCCAATATTAATTAAACTGTGTTTATATTACTATTTATTATTTGGCAACACTTTGCTTAGAATTATATATATACACACACACACACACACACACACACACACACACACACACACGCACACATATATATATATATATATATATATATATATATATATATATATATATAAAATCAAAGAAAAAATAAACCAACAAGGCATAAGAGATTTTCCTAAACATGTGACCTTAATTTCCTTTGGTTGTTACTGATTTTCCTGATACCCTTGCCACAAATTCAGCAACTTCTACATTTTTCTTTCTAATAATCAAGTAACAAAAGATGTCACTTTCAATTGCTCTTAACTTCTTTTCAAATAAAACATACACCTGATATAAATTGGGCCCTTTGCAATCCATTAGAGGTTTTTGTATTTAGTACGGTCTATCACATCAAAATTCTTCTCTTCATTTGCTTCTCCTGTAACGTGCCTAGAAAATATTAGCAAGTATCAACGCATTTTTTGCTGAATGAACCAAATGTAAATCACTTATTTCTAGTTCAAAGAGGATTCCACATGCAGATCCTACCTTGATAGCCAAACAAATCTCACACCTTTCTCCCATTTGCATGCTAAAGTTAAATAAAGATCGTTAAGTTTACAAACACTGTTATTAACAAATTGCGAGTCTATTAGGATGGTGTGTGCAGGGGTGGGGGGCATCTTTTGAAAAGTATATTTCTCAAGTGGTGAGTTTCCCCATTTTACACACACAGCGGATTTAGCCCCTTGCATGGCCTTGGGAAGGCATGCTGCCTTGACACCGAGCCCGTTCCGAGTCTGCAGTGCACTGGGGTTCTGAAGTTTTGTCAGAACGCTAACGCTCTGGTTCAGGGCTCCACATTTCTCCAGATGGAGCGTTGTTAATATTCTGGATTTGTGGCACTGCAGTATTTTGAAACAAATAAAGCGAAGCAGTAAA
The DNA here is from genome assembly GCA_004027205.1 of Ctenodactylus gundi. NCBI lineage: Eukaryota > Metazoa > Chordata > Mammalia > Rodentia > Ctenodactylidae > Ctenodactylus > Ctenodactylus gundi. Next base: position 111,181 of record PVKB01000020.1, read on the forward strand.
AAGTAAGTTTGTTTGCCATATGGCTGTTTATTCCTATGTGAGGAGAGCCTAACTGTGGAATCGATGGCTGCTCAGTGTGGGACAAGCACATCCTCACACCACACACCTGCTTCAGCATGAGGAATCCCTCTTCCTGTGACATTAAATCCACAGTATCAGGATGGGAAGACGTTGGCTCACCATTTATGAGACTGTAGGGAGTGGTCTGGCTTACGGAGACATGGAAAATGAGATCATATAGAGTAGCTTCTGTTCTTTAAAGACCTATGTATTATTTAAATGTGCAAAAGAGCTATTTTAGAATAAGTAACAGAATGTGACAGGGAAGAGTCTGTCAGTGAGTACCAGGAGGGGGCTTGTGTTCCAATTCTACCTGTGACAGGGATTTCTTATGTAGCCCTGAGCAGTAAATGACATTTCTCTGCCTAATCTACTCTACCTTTATAATAGGAATTTAAATAATAGAATCTGAGTTATAGATTTCTCAAAATTTAACCTGAGTTAGCCTCCAGGAAAGAGACAATGAAGATACTAAAAAGCAATCCTTTTGCAAGTTTTCAACCTCAATATCTGTAAACACTGACATCCAATCAACAAGTACTAATTACTTATGTGCATCACCTAAAAACATTGAGTCACTCAAATATTGTTAAAGCTATAAATTTTATGAACCAAGCACATGTCAAATACTGTTTATAACCAAAGAGAAAAGTATTTCCTGTATCTTATTACAATCTCTTAGTCTAGGGGAGAAATATAATTGATAGTTGAATCCTATTCTAAAAATTACATCTTTATACAACAAGGCAAATTATGTCCTTCTTTTATGCTGTTATGGTTTCTCTAATTCTTGGGTCAATTTTATTTTTCTCTACAGTATTTTCAATACCAGTCAGCTTCCAAGTCTCATCTATCTGCTCCACCAAGCGCCTTATTGATGTGACTGTCTCTGAATCTTTTGGTACTTCATTGCCACATTTCTGTTACACAAGTGACGTATGAAAGCATTGGGGATACTTCGTATTTGCTGCTCATCAGGTCTAAAGAACGCAATCTCATCACAACAGTAAATCAGTGTGAAGTATTGTGAGATGGTATATTAATTTCCCAGGACAGCCCCATCAAAGCATCACCGACTGAATGTCTAAAAGAAAAGAATGTATTCTTTCACAGTTCTGGAAATTGGAAGTCAAGGTGTCTGTTGGGTTGATTCTTTCTGAATGATCTCAGAAAGGTTATGTCCCACACTTTCCTTCTAGATTCTGGTGACACTGGGCAATCCTTGGAACTCCAAGATTTGTCTAGCCACCACCTGCATCTTTATATGGAATTGTTCCTGTGTCTGTGTGTCTTCATACAGCTGCCATATCAAAAGTGAGCTCGTCACATGGGACCAGAGGACCATTTCCCTGATGATTTAATACAAACTGGTGATCCTCCTTAATAAACGGTTTTGAAGAGTATTTGCTAAATAGATAAGGAAATAAATTCACTGCAAAAATCAATTAACTCCTGATTTGTTTTGCAAATCTTTAATCAGTATTGAACATCTATTTGGACTCCTGAATAGCAATTTAAATGGTGAGGTGAGGGACATCAACACTTCTGCAACTTTTAAGTCTTTTTTGTTTAATGGTTCTAACTTGTACAGTTCTCTTAAATGTATGTGGTACATATATATGGTTTGCTGTTTGATTATGACCTACCATGATAACAGTTTATCCTTTGATGCTTATGCCATTCATAGCCATTATTGACAAGTGGAGATTTTGTTAAGTTTTCAAATGCTTATCACTTATAGACTGAGAATTTATAGACTGAGAAGTAAACATCTGATAAGTTGAGAATGCCTTCCATGAGACTGATTTGATAAAAGTTATCATCTTATCACCATAAGCCCCTGGTGGTGGCTGTAAATAATCAGAGGAATACTTGCAGCATGTAACACATATCTTTCTCTCATCAAGAGACATGGGTCTCCATTTCAGTCATATAATTTCAGATTGTCAAGATACGTGGGAATCTGACACTTTACCCCATTTTCAAGATAACAAGTTAAATTGGCATAGTTTCATAGATGTTGGCAGAAAGTGGGGCATTGCTGAATCAAAGCCAAGAGATTTTATTCCTCAAAGTCAAATATGAGCTTCTCTGTTTGCACTTTTGCTCACAGCTCACATAAGACCACACGGAGTAGCCAAGATAGGTTTGCATTGCAGCTGGGATACAAGAAACTTGAGAAACCCAGATCTCCTATAATGGTGGCTTAGTGGCATTTTTGTCATTGTGACAAAAGTGCCCATCATCTACAATAGAAGGGAGAAAGACTTATTTTAGTTCACAGTTTCAATTTAAGGTGACAGTCCATACACAGGCGGCTGGACATGGCAGGAGTGCATGGTAGAACCATACCCAGAGGAAAGCAGATCACAGCATGGCAGACAGAAAGCCAAGTCAGCAAGGAAAGGCAGAACGATGGTATACCCTTGCAGTTCAAGCCCCATGATGCATCCCTTGGAGGACAAGCCTCAGTGTTCAGCCCCCTCTGGGTCAAGCCCAAGGATCTGCCCTTTCTGGATCACATGTCCAGTAATCAACCACACATCTATCATCCACAACACTCCCGTGATCCACCACATGCCCATAATCCACAGCCTCCAAATACATGAAACTTTTTTGGGACAGTTCAGATCCAAACGATAACAAAGATGTTGCAAGCACCCATCGCTAACTTTTTCCCCAAAGAAGATATTATCTTATTTATCTGTTCAGAAAGCACATCTGCTGGTCTAACCCCAAGGAGGGACCATCTCTATCTTTCTATCTTTCATGACTGTTTACTGTATAGATGCCCAAGTTAAGATAGCTCCCCCCCAAAAAAATCCATCTGTACTTTAGCCCAAAAGATGAGTTAAAAATGATTAACTCATGGTAAGATTGCCTCCCAATATGAGTCTGAATGAATTTAAGACTAGAAAAAAGTGCCAGGTAGTTACTTCCATTTGTAGTGCTCTCAGTCAGGTTTTTCCTAAGCAGACTCAGACATTGTCCCTAGGGGCAGATAAGTAATACTTTCATAAGCTCAGCTACTTCTAGTGTAATGGGATTTTTAGCGTGTGAAGTCCCTTGGTTGGCAGAGTCAGAGCGTATCGCTGTGAAAGTGTGACTACATTAACCCAAATGTCAACAGTCCTCCGGTTTTCTTAGCCTTTGAGTTCTTTATCTGTGTGTTTGTAGGAAAGTCCAGACATTTTGATATAATGGAGTATAAACTAAATAGTACTGAACCAACATTTTATTCAAACTCTTAGAAACCTAGTAAGTGTACAAAGTACAAAATGTCCTGTAGGTGTATTTTTTATCAGTTTATTTACCCAGTATGTCTTGAACCCAGCTTTAGGACTCATTTCCGTACATACTTCTTATGTTGGCTGAAGGTTCTGTTTTAGAAGAGCCAGCAGGATGACTTCTAAGATCATGTGGGTGAAGACTAAGAGTTGATGAGGAGTAGCATGAGCAGGATGTCCAGCAAGAGAAGCTGGAGAAGGTGGGGCTCCAATTTGGTTCCTCTACATTAAGGGTTGCATAGCTAATTTCTGTTTAGGAGTAAGGATTATTGCAGAACATAGGCCCATAAAGCCAACGTAGATCACTTGTTAAGAATTTGGGTCCAGGTTAAATGAACTCTGTCATCCATCAACTTAATGATACAATTTGTGCAGGAGATAGCTCAGGCTAAGTTAGATGTTGTACACAGGAGATACATGCTCACAGTGTACAGACCAATATCAGGCTATGGAAGTCTAAACCAGAGAGCACAGGGAGAAATGGCACAGGTCTGGACAGATCTCCTGATTTAGAGAGAGCCAAGCACAAAAGCCAAACACCAACCAACCGATAAAAATGTAGTAGAGAATGAAAAACAGAGTAGGTGTTGCACAACTAGACTCCGTGTTCTAGGTTCCCAAGAAGTTAAGGGTTGCCTGGAATCAGCCCAACTGGAATAATGGCTTTCTCTTTGTGCATTTCCCTTGATGCTGATAAAATAAATTAGCAGTGTAGGTGCCTTCCTAGAGTAAGGTAAGTCTAGAGGTGTGTCGCAGGGAAAGAAAGTTCTTAACCTGGTAAGCAACGGAAATATTAATAAGCATTTATTTCAGTGGTATTTGTCATTGTCTTTAATAGACATTAAGCTTTCGTGACATTAGGGACATTGTGCTAAATGTTGAAAATACAAAGTACTTCTAGCCTAAAAAAACATACCACTGGTTAACTTAAGCATCTGGGATGCTCTTAAACATTCTATAAATATTGGTGTCTTTTGCAGCCCCAAATTTTGATTTGTATTCCTCAGTAACTTTAATAAGCTCTTCTACTCGGTGTGAAAATCATTTGATCATCACCATTGAGATTATATTCATTAACCCATAGAATTTTAAATTTTCTTCCAGTAATATTATTGGGCATATTTTCTAACCTCAATTTTTATTTTTATTGCCATTTTTTATTCTTTATTGGACTCTCTCACTGTTCCCCATGTTTCTCTTGGGTTTTGGAGCTTAAAATTAGAGGAAAGGAAAGCTTGCTTAGATTTTATTTAATAATGACAAACAATATTTTCAAATACAAAGCACTGATTCATGGCCTCTGTAAAAGATTAGGTGATATTTCTGGTCTTCTGCTGATGGAAATTTACAACATCACTTGGAAAACAACATTGAAAATAGGCTCTTGCAGGAGGCCTAAAACTGCTTTCTCAGATTCAGCAGGTTAATTCTAGAGTTAGTACTCCCTTGTGGTATTTTAGCATTTTAGCATGGTAAAGATAAAACACATTTAATGATCACAGGAGAGAATGCAATTATAAAAGCGAGCTCATTTGCACACCCTTCTTACTGTCTGGTTTAGCTAGAAAACTGGAGTTAACATCTGCATACGTACTGCAGCTTGAAGGGTATGGGGAACGATACTTCTGATTAAATGATTCTAGCCTCAACTATCTAGTGTGAGGCAGTACAGAAATGCCTCTGTTTTGCTTGTTCTGAGACATCTGAATACAATGTAAAATGACCAGTTTAGTCACAGCAATCCTACATTGTAAGTGAATTTATAGTAAGCCTAGGTTGAACATAATCTCAAAGATATGATTTTCCCGCAAAATGTCTTATTGTTTACCAAAGGAGGATTTTGTTGCAGTGTATATACTTCCTGCCTGGAACAGGTGCCCACGATCACATGAACAAAGAAGTTATGTGAAAGATTTTATTAGTGAGGATATCCAATTTCTACAGCCTTCAGTTGCCCATGACATAAAAAATTCAGGCCCAGAAATAAAGACACAGAAGTGGCTTTTTGGCACATTAATGGTTGCTGTCTTTTCTTTTTCCTGGATGAAAATGAGGAAAGAAATTAAAATATATCTCTTCTGCGCATAGCAATGCCATAGGAGAATCTATCTAGAAAGACAGGTGGATACTATCTCCAGAAGAACCTAAATTTGGAACATGGAACCTTCACTAGCTCCATGATAGGTGCAGCACTCCAGCTACATTTAGATAACAGAGACACAATATTTTAGAATCAAGTGACAAAGACAGTGGGGACATTATGAGGAAGGTGCAGGGTGAAGAAGTCAGATGTCCAAACTTTGAGGACTGTTTCCAATAGCTCCATCTTTATGAGAAAAACAGAAATATCTACTATGTTAAAATAGCAGAGTCAGAAGCACTTTATTTATACTATGTGAATTTAAGTCATAAAAAATAATTCTGAATAAGGAAACCTCATGGGGTTATAGCCACAATCTTGGAGAAATCCAAGGAACTACCTGTTAAGCAATTGAAATGAATGATTTCATCCCATTTTATCAAGTAGCATAGTTTACAATTCCAGGCAACGTTATGTCCACTCAATCGTTTGACTAATACTATCCATTATTTGAGCTATGTTTACTTAGAGATATTAATAATAAAAACCTTAAATAATTAGAACTGCTAATTTATAAATAATATTATAATATACAATATAAATTAATAAGCAATTCCCTGGCACTGATGTTTTAGATAATGTGAGTAATGGAGTTGTTAGGCACTTGTTGTTTATACTCATGAGTGGGAAAAACATTAAAATCCTTGAAGGGAAAATACTGCAAAAAGTCGTGATCAAAGATCTTGTCATTACCTCTTGGAATCAAAAGGATACTTACAAACGGATCCAGAGTTTGCAATCACTCCCAAAACCCGTGAGTATTGTCCTCAACTTCTCAGTGTATATAACCAAGCACAACAGTGTTCATAAATGTTATATTAGGAGTCTCGTGCTTTATAATGCAAACCATGCCTGTGACCCAAAGCAAGAATATACAATACTTTTCTGTCGGATTCTCAGTCACTTTCATTCCCTTTGATTCTCTTTCTTCACTTTCAGGGAAGGAGCAGAGGGAGTTCAGGTTTGTGGCCTGCTCCCCCTGTTGTCCTTCATTCCGCAGTCACTGAAGACGCGGGGGAACCCCACCAGCTGGCGAGTGCACGCGCACACACAACCCACCAGCTTTCATCAGGAACTTTTCTTCTTTAGGAAAAGTTTCTACCTGAAAGCGACTCTCCTTATTATACAGTCCGTCCAGCTCCACTCACCGCGGTCTGGTGTGAAATAAGGGACTGCAGAAACACTCCACAAAAGGCTTCTTCAACCGTCAGATCCCCCGACGAGTCCTTTTTTCTTCGCAGTGTTGAAGAGCGGCTGAACTGAAGGAGTCTCCGTGGGCGCCCAGAGTGGGCAGATCAGAACGTCTTCCGTGGCCCTCCTAACCCGCTTCATTACTTCACACTCGTAGTGAAGCTGTCGTGGAGTTGAGTCACCACCTCCATGGTCCAAATACACGGCCCTAAGTGGCTGTCCTTGGATGACACAGCCCAAGAACCATAGTGCAAGGACAACTCTCGTTACTGGTTTGTGCTTGCAGGACCCTGTTTCCCTATCACAACACGTAAGTGAACTGTTTCCTGTATCCTTAACAATATTTTTCCTATATTCTTAAACTTATTTTATAGTTGCACTAGCTTCTTTTTGACCTCATATCAACGTAAGCCTCTTTAAAAGGTAAATGAATGAAGCAAAACCAAACAACAATCGCAGCAATTATACGGCATAGACAGAAACAACCGCACAGAGGTCGTGTAATCAGTTTCCTTGTTTAGAAAAGGATTCATTATTCATATGCGATTAAAACTCTTAAACCTTCCAACAAGAGACAACTTCTTAGAGCTGAAGGGAAGAATGTCATAGACAGGAGGACAAGCTTCTTCTTACAGGACAAATTCTAGTCCAGATTAAAAATAAATAAGCAGCTATGTGCCTCAATACAAGGGTGGTACATCATATACCAAAGTGGGAAGGGCTGCAGCAAAAGGTGTGGGAAAAATAGTAAAATATAAGATTTCTTGCTGGAAAAAGAAACCACTGTTAGTGCCCATATTAAGTAAGACTCTAAGCAAATTTAGCTGAATGTGTAGATTATAAACATGCTTCTAACTCTCTAAAAATATATTAATGTTTAAAACAAAAGTAAGGCATTTCTTTTTGTTTATTAAAGTAATAAAGTTCAGCTTCTTGGAATCCTGAATCTTTCAGTTCCCTGTAAACAAGAAGAACAACAAATGGAAGCCTCTCCACAGCGTGTCTTCCAGAACTGCAGAAGGACGGGTGCACTGGAGTTTGCATGCATTCAGGCCAGCCCGGGGCATGGTTATTTCCAAGCCAGAGGGAAGAGGGCTCACCCACTGGGTCATAAAGCCTGTTTTCTAGTCTGTCATTTTGCCCCTAAATATCTTCATGTAGATACATACAGGATCAATGCAAATTATTGTGCTGAGTATCAAAAAGTCACGACACAGCCAGATGCTTGCAGGACCCCTTCTTTGTTGCCTTCATAATGCAACAATGATTTATACAGTTTGTGCTCCTTTTTGTTAAATATTGAGTATGAATACTATGTATGTTGATTTCATTAATTATTTTGGGGTACTGGGGATTGAGTTCAGGGCCTTCACATGGAGCTACTTTTTTTTTTTTTTTTAATACTGAGACAGGGTCTTGATAAGTCTCTAAGGTGCTCAGGCTGAGCTCAAATTTGCAATTCTCCTGCCTCAGTCTCCCAGAATCCTATTGATCAACTTTTAAATGAGACATCTTCAGTGTTATGTTGTTGTTGTTGGGTTTTTTTTTTTTTTTTTGTAATGGCTGTGATGAATTGCTTTTGGTTCCTTTGAAACTTTTTTATTTAACCGGAATATTCTTTTATTTTCCTTTGCTTCTTTCTTCTTTCCTCTTCTTGGTGGAGGAATAGTTCTTTATCATAGATAGTTTGTTAACTTTTTATCACTATGACAAAATGGCTGAAATGAATGACTTTGAAAGAGAAAAGATTTATTTTGGCTCATGGTTTCAAAAAAGGCAGTTTATGTAGTTCCCTGGCTACATGACTTTGCCCTTGTGGCAGCCTAGTATGTCACAACAGAAGTGTCATACAGAAGGTCATCATCATATGGGGCCAGAAAGCAGAGAGAGAGAGAGAGAGAGAGAGAGAGAGAGAGAGAGAGAGAGAGAGAGAGACTGTGAGAGGCTGAGAGAGAGGGACCAGGTTTCCAATATCCTCTTCAACAGCATCTCACACCTCCTGTTCTCTAACCTGACACTAAGCCCATACCCTAAAGAGTCTGACTATAGACGAGTGTCTCCGGTATGAAATCCACAAAATAATGGCATAAAAAGGCTCTAACATGAGTCACAAGGTAGAGAGGGGGGCACTGGACAGCTAGAAAAGAGGTGAACCTCTGAAAAAGGGGTGGGCAGAGATGCTAACTTATTCCCCAAACAATGTGTTGTGGAAGAATTTAGAATATATATATATATATATATATATATATATATATATATATATATATATATATATGTTTATACAGACAGGAACATAGTTAAAACTGTGTACATAATACAATTTTTTAAAATTCCTGAATCATGCATCCCTTAATGTATGGAAATAATCAGGGATTCATTTGAATTTTTTGATTATGATATCCTTTTTGATTTTTGATTTGCGTGCTTTTATGTCATTGCTGTCTTCTTCTTGGAAATTGTTTAAATTACCCCTTTCGAATAATAAAGCAGAATTTCAATTAAAAATAAATAAAAAAAAGAGTGTCACCGTCCAACAGTGCCATAGAGTAGGGAACAAGACTTTCCCCACAAACTCTTGGGGGACACTTAAGATCGAAACCACAACAGGTAGTTCTTCCACTTTTAGGTGCAGCAGGTTAGTTTTGCCTTTGCACTTAGCTGTGTGATTGTAGATATTCTTACAAATTGAGAAAAATATGCAAATCCATTTTTTTGAATCTAGCAATATTTTTCTTAGAATGTATCTCATTGCAGATGAACCTAGAAATGATTTTCCAAAATAAGATAATCTGAAGCTTCACTCTTATTTTTCTCTCTTAAGGTATTTTTTAAAAACAATTTGATAGTGTATATACACACGCCTGAGCTTAATTTGAGAATCTGGGTATAAATACTCATCTAATTTTTTTCTCACCAACTTTAAGACTAAATACTCAAAAATGTTCATCAGAAAAAATATCCCTTTGTTTTCACATCACGCTAAATCCTTGTAGAAGATAATTCCCATATTCTGCCTCTCTCCTGTTTGTTTCTTAACTTGAAAACATCACAGAATCTTGTATATAACAACATTAATATCCTATTACTAATTGCGGCATTTTATCTTTTTTATCCCTAATATTTTTGTACGTGTGGCATAGCATGAATTTATTATTCTGAATTAGCTATTTTATTACATTAAAACATTCTTATAGGATTTTGAAAAAATGCATCTATCCTTATATGTGTGTTAAAGGAAAACCCATAGATAGACATTAATACTGTATCAGGGGTCATTGGTATCTTTAATTTATGCATTTTTTTCACTTTTTGGTACATTGCTTCAATTACTCTAGTTTTCACAAATAGCCAAACCTATAGAATTTAGCTTTATTTTCAGCATCCATCTATTCTGTTGTCATCAACATTGTTTCAGGTGACCTTTTTCTTAGACTTTTGAAGAAAAGATATATTTATAGCAAATATCTAGCCTAAAACTTTCAAATCCTAAAAGTAAAACAGCTCTTATCTTTCTACCCATGTGTTACTTGCGTCCTATTTGTCCTTGCTTATATCTTTTTATTTGAATATAAATATACTGCAGATTCATTAGAGTGTTAATTACTTACGCCTTCGGGAATCTGTGCCCCAATGTGTCACTTTTGACCACTTTTTTCCTCGAGCTTTGCTTTCCAGCTCTCCCCTGACTTATTTTTCTTGGCACTCCATCTCCCCTGCTTCTATTTTCTCTTTCCGGTTGCTTGATTGTCTATTTCTAGGAACATTTTTTTTAATATAATATACAACACTTGTATTATGTCTCATCCTACTAATTTCCTGGAAGCTGGCTGTTTGACTCCCACCCATTTCTATTGCCTTCAGAGACTCTTTATTATCTAACTCATCAAAATATTTAAGCCATACAATGAAAACACATTGTGATTAAATTACAGTGAACCGATGAACACAAACCTCAACAAAAATAGCACATTAAAACATTAGCTGCTGCTGTCACTGAGCGAAATAAATTATCAATGTCTTGAAAAAAAAGTAAAGCCATTTGAGAAACACAGCTGGAAATTCAGAAAGTTTCTTTTCTGAATATCACATGTCAAATGAGAATTGTTGGGACAATATCAACATGAAAACCGATTTTCATCATTATTAAAGTATACTTCATTTTATTAGCCAGAAATGATCTTCTCAAGTCATAAGAGTACCCAAAATTAAAAATTTTGCTTTATAAAATTGTCTCCAGATTTAAAACATCTATCTTTGTCACTTTTCAGATAATATCCAATTTCAGGGTGCTATCCCCAAAGGGTACAGTTTCACTTCAGGTATTGATTGCATAAAACTGCTTCATTAATTATAGTTAATTAGACTGAAAATAATGATTAGGACGATATCTCCTTCTTATGCATAAAGTGGTTGGCACAGAGGGAAGAATAAAGACATATTGGTTCAATATCAGAAACGATGAAGTCTAACAACATGTGAATTTATGTAAATCCATTATCTTCCAGAAATTACATTTGGCAGATTGTAAAATTATAAAAGACCTACTAGAGAAGAAGAGAGAGACAGTGGGAAGCACATCTTTGCAATCTCTCTTCAAGTGAAAATTCAAGGACTCTTCAGACTTACCAATATAGAAACATTATAGAGAGTAAGTACAAATGTAAGTATTATTTTATAAACTACTGGAAAACAACATATATAAAGTGTATGTCACATATACCAGATAAAAATATAATTATAAAGACATGCAGTAGGATTTATATTTAACATTTGTACTTATGTATGCATATTTGTCTATGAAATATATTTGAAAATATATGCTTGATTTTGTTGTCTTTGCAACCAACATATATGTTTTATAACTGTTGCCTTTGTGATATATATATATATATATATATATAAAATCTTACTGCCTTTATGATCAACATATATACTTTATATTTAGTTGATATGTATTTTATAAAATTATATGTCTGTGAAATGCACTTAATTTTACTGCCTTTGCAATGAGCAATACAAAAAAATAAAAGTCCTCTTGCTCCAAATACAGAAATAAGGAAATTGTCAAGCTGATTTGAAATGGTGAAGACCAAAGGCTGGAGTGATGGATTAGTGGCAGCCAGGACTCCCCACCATCCGCCTGAGAGGACAGAATCGAACAACTGACTAACAGTTACTTATCCACGAGGGTGTTTACAGAAATATTCTGAAGATTGTGAACCAACAAAGACTTGAAAATATCCAGAAACTCTGGGGAGCAGACAGAAACCAAGATGGAGCTCACCAGTAACCCATCACCCATAGGAGCTGAGAAGGCAAGAGCAGAGGTGAAAGAAAGAGATAAAGGCCCAGAAGACACAACTAGCATGACACTCAACGTGAACCTGGGATACGCCTAACATACACGCACTAGGGAATTGTCCTATGTTCAGCAATAATCTATGCACTGGGAAACTGGTCTGCAACACATCAGAGAACAAAGGTGGCTTTACATTTAGGACTGGGAACTTGGGTGTGAGAGGTGAGCGGAGGTGGGCAGCTGCCTGTGGCTGTGTGCGAGGCCAGTTCTGGAACACCGGTTATGGGATGAATGGATAGGTTGCATGAGGGATCCTCTTCTGTCCTCCTTTTTGGGGGACATTTGGGACTCCAGAACTTTTTTTCCTCATCCCATAAACAAACATCAAAGAAGACACTGGAGAGTGCGGTGCCAGAGATCACCATTAGCTCTTTCCTAGAAAGAGGCGTGAAAAAATGCCCGTTCTGGGAACATTAGCCAGTACTTGTAAGCAAGACAAGTGAGAAATGTTACCGCTCGTTCTGCTTGCAAACCATTTCCGTGGCCTTTAGGTGAGCCACGCAGCAGAAGGAAGTGAAGAGCGAATGCTAGCTAGCCAGGAGGCCCAGGGGAAGATCTGCTGGACGTTGTCGGATAGCATCCGGTCTACTTATTAAAAAAAAGTGAAGAGTTTTCATCTACACCTATTTGGTTTTAAATTACACACACACACACACACACACACACACACACACACACACACACACACACACATCTACTTGTATTAAGTATGTGTAGTCATGTATATACATACGTATATCTTTTTCTTTTTTCTTTTTCTTTAATTTCTTTTTCTCTTTTCTTCTTCGACTATTTTAGTTGTTATGTTATTTTCTTTCTCTTTCTATTTTTGTTCTTGGATCTTACCTCTATTTTGTCTCCATCATTCTTTTCTATTGCTTTTATTTTTCCCATTATCATTTTTACATTGAACATTGCTAATTAATATATTTTCTGTTCATTCTACATTAGTTTTGCTTCTCTCTTTCCTATTGTTACTGGTGTTGTGGGTGTAGTTTTTATCTTTTTAAGTATTATATTTCCATTAATTCTTTTTTCCTGTACTTGGAATTAAACTCAGGGCCTTCATATTAAGGTACAACCATAGCCCTTTTTAATTTCTTTTTTGAGATAGGATCTCAAAACTTCCTATCCTACCCGTGTCTCTTAGAATGTTGGGCTTGTAGATATCTGCCGCCAAGCATGAATTACTTGACATGTTTTCATATTGAAATCTTACTGGCATGTGCTTCTCTATCTGAGTAGTTCTGGGAATACAGCTTAAGGCACATTTCAAGAAACAGTACCTTAATTCATCCAGGACCGAGTCCCACTAAAATCTGGGCACTGGTCTCAGTTTAAAAATAACAGAAAAAAAAGCATCTAAATGATACCCCAGGCTAAAGTAAGCATGGCTGGGGAGTCCTGAAGTCTCACCGCATCATATATACTGGACCAAGAGCAGAAAGAAACAACAAAACAGGACTGGAGAAATGGCACAGCGATTAAAGCAGTTGCCTTGTAAGTCCAAGGTCCTGAGTATGATTCCCAAAGCCAGACATGATGGCTTGAAGACATAGTTCGTGAATGATCACACTCAGACATAATAAAAAAATAAAAAGAAAGAATAAACAGAATATGCACAATTTACAAAACACCATTTAGATAACAAAATTACTTACAATGGGAAAAGATGAGGCACACGGACTACAGACTAAAGGTGAAGGAAACCTATTCAATGGAATAAAAGCAGAAAAATTATGAACTTAAGAAAGTTCTGAACATCCAGGTATACAAGTTATTTAGGATTTCATGCAAGCATGGCAAGAACTTCTCTGTGATGTATTAAAGAGAAGCTTCCAAAAAGAGTGGAAAAAGATCAAAAAGAGTGCAAGATGCAATTGCCAATTCGTTTATAAAGCCTAAACCATTAGAATAACAGAAGACTTAGAAATTCTGAAGGATAGGATGACATAGAATGACATATTTTGTATCCTCTTAAAATTTTTTAAAAAAATCCTTCTAGATTCTTTTTAAAAATTCGAGTACCAAAGTTATCTTTCAAAATTGAAGTAAAAATGAAGACCTTTAAAATAAGCATAAAATATAGGAACTCATGACCACTAAACCAGAATTACTTAATGTAATTAAAGAAATCCTGTGCTTAGAAGAAAAAGCAAGACTTACACAAGTATGAGTGCACAAGAAAGAATAAACATCACTAAACAGGTAAGAAAATGAGATCATGAAAAATATAATATTATTATGTCAGTAAACACTAAAATCTATAACATTAATAAAGAAGGAAAGGCAAATATACATTATTCAAAATGTCCAGAAGAAAAAGATGACAGAAGTTAGTACATGTCTTTTAATACTAATTATGATTATTAGTATTATTAATTCCCTAATTAAATGAGGAACATTGATTGAATGAATTATGAATAACCCAACAATTTGCTGCCTGCAAGAAACTCACTTTATCAGAAAAAAGTGTATATATATATATATATATATATATATATATATATATATGATTTAAACTTAAAGAATGGAAAAAAATATTCTAAGTAAATGAATCTAAAAGCAAATAGGAGTAGTTATATTCCTGTCTGACAAGACAAACTTCAATCCAAAGTTAGTCAAAAAAGAAAACAAGGGTTGATAGTACTGATATAGGGAACAAGGAATATTATATACATATGTATTATACATACATACATACATACGTGCATGCACACACACACACACACACACACACACACACACACACACACACATATATATATATATATATATATATATATCAATATAAAGAGAGAACGAGAGAAAGAGAGAGAGAATAAGAGAGAGAGATTCAAATATACAACCACTCTGGAAAGCAGTATGGAGATCTCTCAAAAGACTAGAAATAAATATCCCCTTCGATCCAGCAACACCCCTCCTGGGAATATATCCAAAAGAGGCCAAAACAACACATAACAGAGACATATGTATACCCATGTTCATAGCAGCACAACTATCAATAGCTAAAATATGAAGTCACCAAAATACCCATCAACAGACCAATAGATACACAAACTGTGGTATTTATACACAATGGAATACTATGCATCTATAAAGTCCAACAGCGTGGAGGCTTTCACAGGCAAATGGAAGAAACTTGAGAACATCATGCTAGTGAAGTGAGTCAGATTCAGAAGGTGAAACATCGAATGGTCTCTCTGATATGAGAAACCCAGATCACAAGTATCCCATGGAACTTAAAACAAAACAAACAAACAAATAAAAATGAACCAGGGGGTTAGGGCAAGGACGGAGGGTGGGGTGGGTAGGGAGAGGGACAAAAGGAGAGTGGGAAAGTCCTTGTCACCTTGACAAGATACCAAGATATATAGGTGCACGAAATGCTCAACTTCATTGTAAACCTTACATTTTGCTCTTACACATCTCAATAAAGTGGGAAAAAATTTTACAAAGAATAAGAATAAGCCAAATCCAAAATCAGTAGAAGAAAAAATTAGTAGAGAGCAGAAATCAATGACGCAGAGAACAAAAAAAAAACATAAAAGATCAATAAAAGAGAACTGTACAGAGCTTTTTTTTTGAAATTTAAAGCAAGATTCACAAAACCTTCATCAGATTCAACAGAGAGAATGCAAATAAATATACGATTAGAGACTAAAAAGGGGATATTACCATAGGTACCTTTAAAATGCAGATGATCAGTAGGAAATATTTGGAAAACAATTTTCTAATAAAATGAATGATCTGGTAGAAATGGATAAATTCTACACATATATGATCCAACAAAATTGAACCAAGATTGACGTCAGCCTTTTTTACTTCAATTCCTCTTGTTTATATTGTATTTTTCCATGTAATAGGAAGCGTCAGCTAAATTCATTGCCTTTTAAACACTACCCTTTATTTCATTTGTAGGGTTGGATAGCTCTGTTTCCTTTCTCTTTTTTCTACATGAATCACCTACTTAGGGATAAAACCTGTGATGGCTTTAAACAAATTAAAAACACATGATCTTACATGACAGTTGTTTTAACTCAGGGAAAACTATTTTCTACAGTTATTAACAGCCATGCTCAGGCTCATGTGTTGAAAGCATCATACCCACCTGATGTTGCTACTGGATAGTAGTGGCGCTACTGGGAGATGGGAGATGTTTCAGGAGATTAAACCCGTGGAAAAGGCCAGCAACACCAGTGTACTTTCAGTCCATTCCTCTCTCTCACTTTGAGTCCTCATCGTTCTGCCTCAATGTTCTGCCTCATCAGAGGCCCGGAAGCAAGCGAGCTGGCCAACCCTGCACTGTAACCCTTAAAACAATGAACCTCAAGAAATCTTATCTCCTTTACTTTCCCAGGTATTTTACTCTATAAATGGAAAGCTGACTAACATAGAAGAGAGAAAAGGAAAGGAAGAGCAAATAGTAAAAAAAAAAAATGCTTTTAAAAAATCTCTTCCTAAGAAGAAGTTCAGGGACCTGCGGAAAAATGCAAAGAAAATGTGTGACAACCTAGCGTTCACTTGGGGTTGTGGAGTCTGCTAAGTCCAGTGTGCAGTAGCCCAGGGTAGACACTGCCCAGGCTAGTTTCAATAATGAAAATTTGTAATTAGTTATACGTTGGTTAATGATATTTTGGTAATGTTCAGTAAATCTTACCAATGTCTGAGAAGATACACTGTGCTTTCCAACATTTTTATTTTTATTATTTAGCTTTATATTAAGTTTGTAAGACTTAAGGGGAAATAAACAAGAAGCATGGATGAACTGATTTATACATTTTGAATGGATAGTGCTTGCTTATAAAAAATGACACTGAACGGGGAGAGTGGGTGGACATTCAAGTGTATGAAGAGGAGACAGAAAATCACACAGGAGTTCGAGTGAGGTAACTATTTATACTTTCAAATTGAGAGTTATTTCTAATTAAAAAGGAAAGCTGAATTTTATCATTTTTTAAAACATTCTAGTTTAACTTATACAAAGGGTGAATGACAATCTATTTCAAGTAAAGTGTGTACTTAGAACATAGCTTATTTAAGCTCATTAATATTTTCTGTTAATAAGTGCTTAGATTCTGCTCCCAAATCTTGTATTGATTCTTTAAAATCCCACTTTGTATGCATTTATTTTTTTTCAACACAAAACATAATTTTTAATGATTTATAATTTAATATCACCATCATTTATATTGACTCTTCAGTTGCTCTAGAGCTGGCCAATGGGAAGAGCTTCAAGCTGGTTCTTTTGTCCTTCAATAGCTCTCCATTGGTTTTTGAGTACTTCCTTACTTCCAGCACAAGAATTAAACAATTAAAGGTGTATCTAGATCACAGTTAATTTTTATTGACCGGCAATCTTTAGTTCCTATGGGGAGTCTGGTGTCCTGAGGAAAAGCCTTTAGAAAAAAGTTCTGGTATTACCTACACTCTGTTACTAAGGCATTCTTCCTCCTGTTACACTCCATATGCAGAGTTGGAGAACACAAAGGCACATTTACACACACACACACACACACACACACACACACACACTCACACATTCCCACTTATACACACAGATGCATTTACTTCTCCATTATTTCTGCCTCAGTGCATGTGTAATAAACCCATGATTTCCACACTAATATTTTCATTCCAATTCAATACTGTAGTGCTTATTCTAATTTTATTTTTCCTTACATTTTTGATTCTCTTCTCTAACAATGGGAAACCTGGTATTGTGGTTGAGAACTATCATGTCACCCAAATCTTCATGTTTGGAAGGTGATTGTGTTGTGGGGACCCTGTACTCTTCAGAGGATTAACCTTCAAAACATTTTGATCCTTGAAACAATTCTTTATCATAAAATATTCTGAATGAACAGAACTTCTGTGTATCATTTCTTGGTAATCTTTTTGTATTTAGCCAATTGTTTATTTGACATCTTTTATTACCTCAAATTATTTACTCTTCCTTTTTTCTCTTTGGTAACAATAATTATCTACTATACTTATTTCTGCCAGTTTATTTCTTTACTTTTTTCATTTTTATTTTATGTATTTAATTTTTATTTATTTTTAATCAGGTAAAATTTTAAAATATTCTTATAATAGGATGATTTTTTGTATTTTATAAAGTAAAAAGGTTTTAAATCACAGTAAAATCAACATATATGTATGAGTATAAGATTTCTGTATGGAAAATATCTTTTGACTGTCTATAATTTTGCTTGTCACCTCATTTAGGGGGTCTTGTGAAATGCAAAAGCTTTCATTATTAATAGTTACACGGATTAGTCTTTTCTATATCAAAAGTTGAGATATTTGAAATACCACGACTCCACTGAGATGCATTTGAAAAGATGATGGTACAGATGTGTTCCTAAAAAAATTTCAGTGTGTCTCATGTAGGACAAAAAAATACACACAAGAGGAATACTATTTTAAGTCTACATTTAAAAAAAAAAGTCTACTCTTAAGAGGGTTTAATTTTCCCTAAGAAGAGTTAATGAAGAAGCATTTGCCCATGTGGACTAGGTGGAATGACCCTCCTCCAGGGGAAACTTCCCTGAAAGTACAAAAATGTACAAACCCCTGAAGATGCCGCCTGTTTACAAAAACCCTGGGTAGCTTCAGTGTTAATTCTAGACTCCTGGATTAATTCCAATATTACATTCTAAACTTATTTTTGCAGTTTGAATGCAATATAGAGTATTTCTTCACTTTTCTTAAAGCCCTCAGTATGATCACACATGTATTAAATTCTGTTTTAATCTGCAGGGTAGGTGTCTTTCAGGATTCTATATTATTTTTTATGACATCGTCAAAATAAAACTTTGTTGTTATCAAGTTTGTCCACATTCTTATCTTGTTTAACCCACCTGGATTTACTATCACAAAGTCTCCAGATAGTGTTGCAGATATGATAACTGATACTGAAAATAACATAAGATTATTTACTAGTAAAAGCCTTAATTTCAAAGGATCAGATCAGGATCAGGGTGACTTATACATTGGATGACCTGGGTCTGAACTGCAGGTTTATGAAGATCTGTAGTGATTTGAATATGCTAGGATGACGCACAGAGAAAGAAGAGGCAATCTTTTCTACACTGGTCATGTATAACCCAGTAAGTCCTCCACATTGTTAAAATTCACTACAAAAATGTACATAAACCGATATGTTGTCACGTATAACCTTACCAACATTCTGTCCAGAAAATCAAAATCATGGGTTTAAAAAAATTATCTGGGACTAATTTAAAAATGGAATGATATTGAATCATATGACAAATTCTAGGGGATCATTATGGCAATCAATACATAAGCATTGAAGTTGAACATTTTGTGTACATATCACCTGCATTTGGAATTTATGAATCATTTTTAATTCAATGTACTATTACATTCTTGTAAGTCTTTACCAAATGCGTTAGGTAAATTCATCTCTTATTCCTTTATTTTGTAATCTTGCTCAGACACAAGGAGGCGTACGTTTTAAAAATCAGTCCAATAGAAATAATACGTAGAACAACTTAGAAATAAACTGGACCAACATGGTAACTTAGAGAATTTTCTAATAGGATTGACAGGAAGCTAAAAATAGTTTCTGAGTAACAGTAATTATCATCGTCATCATCAACATCACCACTACGATAGGGAACTTTGTCTGGTCTACCTAGGGCAAGATTAAACAGTGCGAAATATCTCACTGATTTCTCTGAAACTTTGTAAAGTTTAAATACAGCATGAGGAAGTGGTATTTTTTTTTAATGTGTGAATCAGATGCTTCTCTGTCCAAAAATCCACAACACACACACAACAAAAACTTGTTACTGATCATATTTCTGATGAACATATCAAAGTGGTTGTTGTACACCCCGTCTTTTAAGGAAGCATATGTTAAACAGGGCAGGCAAAGATAAACTTGAAAAAGATTCACTTGTCTTAACAGCCCATCTGTTTCCTACTCCCCACAGAGCACATCTTTTTTCCGGGGTCCCTTTCAGGTGCGTTCTTACCTTATGTAACACTCTCTTTATTGTACGTTCATGCTGCGACCCTGTCAGAATTGCTACAGCAGGAGTGACCTCAGTAATGACCATCCACAGCCTGCCAAGCTAAGTTGGTCAGTGTTAGCTGATTAAACTTTTAACAACATCCCCTGTGCGATAAAGGGCAAAATGACAACTTTGCCCATCGTCAAGGTGTCTGTATAATAAACTAATTAGTAAACCACACAGTCTGTGGAGCTTTTAATGAGTGCTATCGGCTGGCCTCTGTAATAAAAACCCAGTCTGCCCCCTTTTGGGATTCAATTAAGGCACAGACTGTCATATGCTTGGTCTAGCTGATCAATGAATCCATTCCGACCTTTGTTGGAGCTGTTTGCAAGGTCAGTAGCAGTAGTGAAGAAAGCTAGCTTGGTAAAGCAGACATCCCCAGCAGCGGCCGACAGCCTCCGAGTCCACTTGTTAATATCCTTGTGGTCATTTGACATCGGCAGAAGTTTCTCTCATTCAAAGGTTAGGTGAAAGGAAAAGACAGCATTGAAAAAAATGTAGAGAGAAGTATATTTTTTCACTGAAAGGTCCTTCTGTTATTAAAAAATGATCATTAGTGTGTTAACATCTACTTTCACCTTGCGGTATCTTCTTTTTCTTCACCCAGTGGAATATACTAGCCAACTTTTGTTCTTTCAAATATAACTATTGATTTAATTCTTTTCCAGATGTGAAAACAAATGTAACCTTTAGGAAATATAGTCCTGTGTTTTATGATTCAAAATGTTGACTTTCTTATTTAAGAAAGACAGTAAATTAGAAGAGATGATATTCGTTATTAATGATTCCAAGTGTCAGAATAAAGTGTTTTATAATTAGGTAATTTTAGTCTCTGTAATTTTGGCTGTTGCGAGATTATGCAGGTCGACGTCTTGAATATACTCATTGTGTAGTATTTGTGAATCATTATTTCTCAAGGAAATAACTTGAAATAACTCAAGGAATAACTTGAAATGATTCTCGAGGAAACAACAGTTTATTTTCTCAAGAAAATAACTATTCAGAAATAAAAATGTAGTCACATTTTCCAATATTTAAAATGGTGATCATGTGAAAGAATAGACCTATTTTCTATTTTGTTATTATTAAATTAAAGGAGAAAATACTTGTAAGTACGATAGCTCTAGCATTTTAGAACAATGTTTAAGTATTTAGATTAATCTCAAAGGTCCATGAGAGTCAAAAGTATATCTATACCTTTGTTGAGACCCAAGACAGAAATGCTTTACTCCAAGACGTGCAGGTGGAAAATTATAGAGCTTAAGAGTGGGTCAGCCACCTGCACAGTAACCCCAACCCAAAATCACTCTGTTGTATAAGCAGTGAGTAGGTCAGAGGCCCTGGAGATGTTCACACTAAGCACACCTAACACAAGTTGAAGCGAGCATTGTACATGTTCTATAAGATGCTAGAGATTTATACTATAAATAAATGAGTAAATGAATATCAAGATAACAGAGTTTGTTCTGTTCTAAAAAAATCTATGTTCAAATTGAAAATTTTTAAGTTGAATTTTTAAGTTTCTGAGTGTATGTTTGCATAGGGGATAAATCATAATTTACAATGTGTAAAGTGGGCCTTTTTTGTGTGACAGTGATATAATCTTTAAACATCAAAACTAGAGATAATATGAAATCCAATAATGCTGAGGCTCACATGTTTATATTAAGGAAATGATTAAACAGCTATAGAATGCTCAGTTATTAAAATATTAACCTCAGAATTTAATAGAAAATGTTCTTGCAGAAACTAATTACTCCATCACAGGGGATAGTATAGATTTCACTTATATTATTGATCCCTGAGAAATGATAATAAACAGTATATGATCATAGTCATTGGAACAAGGTTTATAACTTCGAAGATTCCAGTGTTCAGAATAGTATGTTTCCATATTGATGATGTCAATATGTGTACATGTAAGATGTATGTAGATATGTGAATGTATTCACATATCAATGCATTCATGGCTATATACATGAACATGCATCAATAGGTATACATGCACATTTACATATATATATATATGAATCTAAATATAAGATACTTATATATTAGTATTTGTTTTATAATTATATTTTAATGATTGTAATACTTTATGATTATTCCCCATTTTATTCATGTGTATAAGTGCAAAATTTAGTTTATGCTGATCTCAAAAGAAACCTCCACACTGCTTTCCGTGCTGGTTGTACTAGTTTACAATCTCACCAGCAGTGCAGGAGGGTTCCTTTCCCCCCACAGCCTTGCCAACACTGATTGCTGTTTGAGTTCTTGATATAGGCCAATGTCTCTGGAGTTAGATGGTATCTTGGTGGTATTTTGATTTGCACTTCTCTTATGGCTAGGTACGTTGAACATCTTTTCATGAATTTATTGGTCATTTGAACTTCTCCATCTGAGAGCTGTGTATTCATTTCTTTTGTCCATTTTTCAATATTTTTTTTGATTTTGAGGGGCTTACTTCTCTTTACTTCCCTATATATTCTGGTTATGAGCTGCCTATCTGAGGTATTGGTGGTGAATATTTTTTCCCAGTCAGCTGGTTCTCTTTTTACACTGTCGACAATTTCCTTTGCCATGCAGAAACTTTTTAATTTGACATAATCCAATTTGTTAATATTGGGTGGTATTTCTTTTGCTTTTCATGTCTTATTAAGATAGTCTTGGCCTACACTGATGTCTTTTAGATATTTGCCTAATTTGTCTTCTAGAAAGTTCAGTGTTTCAGTTTTAATATCTAGGTCTTTGATCCACTTTGATTTGATTTTGGTGAGTGGTTACAGGTGACTAGGTTCATTCTTCTGAATGTGGATGTCCAGTTTTCCCAGCACCATTTTTTGAACAGGCTCTCCTTTCTCCAGTGTATGTTTTTGGCTCCTTTATTGACGTTTAGGTATTTGAGGGTATTTGAGTTTGTCTCTGCATCCTCCATTCTGTTCCGCTGGTCTGTGTGTTTTTGTGCCAGTGCCAAATTGTTTTTATGACTATTGCTTTGTAGTACAGCCTGATGTCTGATTGTAATGCCTCCTGCCTTGGCCTTGTTACTCAGGATTGCTTTGGCTACTCTTTTTGTTTGTTTGTTTCTATATGAATTTAAGGATTATTGTATCAAGTTCTTTGAAACAATTGTTGGTAGTTTGATAGGAATTTCACTGAATCTATGCATCAGTTTCATGAGTACAGTCGTTTTGACTATATTTATTTACCTATCCAAGAACAAGGGATGCCTTTCCATTTTCTGATGTCGCCTATGATTTCTTTCTTCAATATAATGTAGTTTTCTTTATATAGGTCCTTCACTTCCTTGGTTAGGCATACTCTTAGGTCTTTAATTTTTGCTGTGTTATTGAGAATGGAATTGTTTTTATGAGCTCTTTCTCAGTGAGCTCATTGTTAGTAGAGAGAAAAGCTATTGATTTTATAGTATTGATTTTGTAGCCTGTAATTTGGATGGATTTGTTTATTATTTCCAAGAGTTTTATAGTGGAGCTTTTGGGGTCCTCCATGTAGATAATCATATCATCTTCAAATAAGGATAGTTTGACTTCCTCCTTTCTGATGCAGATTCCCTTTATTTCACTTTCTTGTCTTATTGCTATGGCAAGTGTACACATTGCATGAAATATTGAATTCCGTCCTTTTATTTTCAGTCTATGAGTTTCCTTGTGGGTGAAGTGTGTCTCTTGTAGGCAGGAAATTGTGAGTTTCTGTGTTTTGATCCAGTCATCCGGTCTCTGTCTGTTAATAGGTGAGTTGAGGCTGTTCACATTTAAAGTAATTATTGAGGTATGTTTGGCATGTCCTGCCATCATTGTAGTTTTTCAGCATTGTTTATTAGCCTTACTTTTTTCTCAGCTCATTCTCCTCTACCTGTTGTCCTTTTTTCCTCTGGGGTCAATAGTGTTGTTGGCCTCCCTTTCGCTTTCTAACTTCCTTTAAGAATTCTTTGCAGTGTTGACTTAGTGGCTACAAATTCCTTTAAGCTTTCTATAATGTGGAAAGTTTTCTCTTACTGCTTTCAGTATTCTCTCTTTGTGTTGGGTTTCTAATTTCTTGTATTGCCCTCATTACCTCCTGGTTTATATCTTCTTTGCTCTACTCTAATTGCTTTTCAATGCTTGCTGTTAGCTTAGCTATGTCGTGGTGTATTGGTGTATCTCTTGCACTATTTGTTTCATTTCCTGCCTTAATTCAATGTATTTCTGAGTCCAGAAGTTATCATCATTTTTTTCTTTTTCATCTTTGGATTCTGCAGTTTCAGGATCCCTGGTATAATTTTCTGGGGTGTCAGGTCTTTTTGTAGGAAATTTCTTACCACATTTCCCCATGGTTCTGCTGTCTCTGGATGTCTCTGGCTGGCTGTCTCTGGCTGTCTCTGGCTGGCTGTCTCTTGTGTGCAGGAAAGAAGGGCTCAGCAAAGGCCCAGTCCGAGATGGGTCTATAATGCATTGGTGCAATGGATGGACGGAGGGAGGTGGGATCCCCAGTCCCAGATGCCTCTGGAATCATCCAGGGCTCAGGATGAACTGGGTGACTGAATTCCCTGGAAGCCTCTGGAAGCCTCTGAAGAGCAGGATGGAGCTGGAACTCCCCTGGCTCAGGAGAAGAGTCAGGGCAAGGGGCACTAAGTTGGGCTCTCAGAAGAAAATGGGGGCCCGGCCAATGTCACCTGGAACTCCCCCAGAACTCCCCTGATGCTGACAGAGTGAGGCACACGGCATGAACTCTAGCTCCGGAACTTCCCGGTACCCGCAGAGAGCAGGGGTATGAACATCAGCTCTGGTAGGAGAGGAGGGGGCCTTCCAAGCTTACCCCGAACTCCTCTGGCTCAGGCAGAGAACAGGGTGCGAACTTTCTGATTTATAAATGATATCAAAATAATGTTTTTACCAGGATAACATAATGAATTTTTATTTTAAAATGTATTTAATTTTATATAAAAATATAGATATATGCAATTAAAATGTGGCATGCATTTTAAACAGCTTGCAAGTTATATTTTGAGTACATACATTTTTCACTTCATTTTTTCATGATTTTCACTTGGTAATATTTTCACATAAAATTTTCCTAGAAATATGTATGTATATTTAAATGCAAAATGGCCTGATTGTCAATGAGTCAATATAAATTTAGATCAAAAATTTCCTGTTATTCTAGATTTAAATAAATCAAAATATGGAAGAGCAGACCTTTATAAGTGGAATGAATTATTATTATTATTATTTTTTTTGGAAACTGATTACATTCCTTTTTTCACCTTTTCAACTGAATGCCAGAAAAGAAATGAGATTTAGTTGGGGTTATAGCCTATGTATATTTAGACTGTAAAAGATTTTGTGGTTTGTTAGCTTTGAAATTGGGAGTTGACTATGCAGGAGCAAGGTATACTTGACAGAATCTTGATTTTGAATTTTGTATTTGAAGCTGTGTCTCAGAACCAACCCTAACTCTCACTCTTTCTCCCAGCATCAAATGAAAGTCAGCATTCTAGGTTTGTTTCTTGCTTAACTGAGGTTATAAGCATAAATTTAAAAACACACATTGTCTAAATTCTCTACAGAGCTCAATTTCAGAGGTATCAACTCCATTACAAGGAAGTATATATGCATTGTGAGTTTTTACTCAGTATATTTCTGTCAGTAAGAATACTGGTTTTAGTAAGTAAAGATTTTACATATCTGGTCACGATCACAGAGCACATATCACCAGATTTCCTCTTGGAAGTTGCTTTTTAAAGAGTTTGTTTCAGAAACCACAGATACTCAGTTAGTTATGAGAAAGAGTATCAAGGAATGTGACTTAGTGGTTAGCATTGGTCGTGGATCTTGAGGAACATGGTTCAGTGGCTATCGTTAATTTTGGCAAGTGATGGCTGTAACAACTGGACATATTTGTTTTGATCTGTTTGTTTTCTTCTCATTTTGTTATTCAAATTATGTCTAGTTACATTTTGTTCTGTATTTTCCTTGAGCTATTGGCTGCTATTTCATTATTTAACGTCTGCGCATTTCATATTTGAAATGTTATCTTTTTATCTTCAAGTTCAATGACTCTTTGTTGAGCAGTGCTGAGTATACTGAGGGGCACAATGAGGTAATTGGATTATGTTGCTTTTGTAAACCTTTGGAATATGTCCTCCCTGTTCCTCTGGTTTCCACTTCGCTTCTTACACTATGTAACAATCCTTGCACGTTATTCTTTTCTATTAGCATGCTCCATATCCTGGGATTGCTCCATATCCTGGGATATGTACAATGAGCCTACCGCATCTCGTAATGCCAGGAAACATTAAAAGAAGTAGACAATGGAAAACAGCTATGCCATGTACAGAGAGACATGGGACTTAACTGAAAGAGCTTCTAATAATAGTCAAACACGGAACAACGTGAACAGCTGATCAAGTGGTTTTGAGATATAATTTAAAATAAAGAATAAATATCCTAAAATCTTCACAAGTCATACAAATCACATTTGTGGACATTCTGCAGCACACTTGAATAATAATCACCAAAACTTTTATAGTTATTAATTAAAGCAAGATGAGTTTGAGAAACTCTTACATTGGGAGATGTGGAAAAGATATAACTCAATGGGGGACTGGAGGAATAGCTCAGCAGGTAAAGAGCTTTCCTAGCAAGTGCTATACAAGTGTTAAGTACCTGAATTTGATTGTCCAGCACCACATAAGCTGGGCTCAGTGGTGCAGACCTGTAATCCCACATTCGGGAGGCTGACTCAGGAGGATTGCCATGAGTTCAAGGCCAGCCTGGGCTGCATAGTAAGCTCACAACCATTGTAGACTACCGAGTGAGATCCTGTCTCATAAACAAAAAAGACATAACTAAATAACTAAATGTAATACGGTATTTTGGATGATAAAATTTTTGAAGATAAAGGACAAGGCAATAAATAAAAATTGAAAATTATGGGCTTTGTTAACAGCAATTTTAGTTTTTTGGTTGAGATGTGTGAAACATACAATAAAAATAGTAACGGGAACTGGGTATGGAATACCTAGAGTTTGTCTTCCACAGTTTCACAACTTTTCTATAAATATGAAACTATCCTAAATAAAATTGTATTTAAATAAGTCCAAAAAACCTTGTACTAGGAAATGGAAAACTAAATCAGAGAGAAAGAAAAGGGCCATGCCATGGAGCGTCCTGATGGCTATCATTAAAAAAAAAAAGTATTTTCTATTCTAGTGATTGGAAACATTTGTGACATTGTGAGTTAATTTCCATTTTATAAGACAGATCTGGATCCCACTGGCATATGGATTATAAAATAAAAAGGTTCAGCAAAAAGGGAAATTCTTGAGGATGAAAAAGTAGAAAAGAAAAATACCAGTGTTCTAAGCAAACAGATCCGACAAAAGACTGTGGTTGGATATACAGGAAATGAAAAACTTGTTATTTATTTATTTATTGAGGCAGGGTCTTGCTATGGAGTTTGGGCCGGTCCTGACCTCACTATGGAGCCCAGGCTGGCCTCAAAACCATGGCAATTCTGACCTGCCTCAGTCTCCCAAGTGCTGGAATTGTAGGCACCACACCCAGTTTAAGAACACAGTTTAGATTTCTGGCCACAAGTTTTTTTTTTTTTTTTTTTTTTTTTTTGCACACATTAGTGAATAATGTTGGAATTTTTTGCTCTGGAGATTTTGAAGAAAAGCCCATTTTGGGGTTGCATTTAAATACCATAATGATCACTTTAGTTGTAGAATCTTGTTTTTACATAGCAGTGTAAAAAGGGCATGGAGATGCTATGAAACATATGCCTAAATTACTACAGTTAAAATATCATCTCATAGGAATCTGAGTTATATGATCTTTGCATAGTTTCTAGTTGTTTCTCTTCACTGTGGAAGAAGGAAATCCTTTTCCTTCTTGGTTCAGCGCCTTTGAAAGTAAAGACCAGATGGCTATTGGCCAACTAGCCTTTCAAAACTACCTATGAAAACTTTCTGCATGGCAAGTAACCTCAGTGATAGGATCTTAAAATGTGGTCATATCTTTTTCTTTCTTTAAGCTTTCAAGACAACAGGATTTAACTTTTCTTCCAACTAAAATGATAGGAAAGTTCCCTTCATCTGGTAATAGAATATATATATGGTACTGGGTATGCTTGACCTAATTCATAATCAAGGATTAATTGCAGCTTTCGTAAGCCTAGACACTTTGAAAATCACAGGCCCCCTGTTCCATTAGACACATGCTTGAAATTGAAATTGTACTATTTAACCCAGTTAGCATTATAACAGGTGAACACAACATTTTCTTTGGCTTAACATGGCTATGATGCCTGATGTTCACATCCGTATGTAGCCTATTCATAGAAACCCTGGTTCTACTCAACTAATTTGTTTTTTATTTTTATTTTCTGATGGTACAGGGGATTTAATCTAAGACCTTCCCATTGAGCTAACCTGAAGCCCTTTATTATTTTTACATTATGACATAGAGTCTCACTAAGTTGGTAACTTGCCTACACTGGGCTCAGCCTCCCAGAGTACTGGCATTACAGATGTGTACTACCACACCTGTCTTCAACTCACCATTATTGGTAATCACTATATTATTATCTTCTTAGTTATTTAAATGCTAAAAGCAATGACTTTAAAACATACTCTTTGTTTGTATGTTTATCTTTCATTCTTAAAAAGATTTTGTGGTTTTTTTTTCCTCCAATTTGACCTTAAACGGTGTGTCTGGAACACATTTCCTGCTCTTTTTCGTGCTTGTCATAAACTGAAAGCAGGTGAAATATCTCAAGCATTTCGTCTTCGCTGTAAATATGCTAAAGCCAAGGAAATATTCTTTATTAATAATTCTCTCGTCTCAAGCAAGTCATCACATAAGAAAGGCAGAACATTAATTAATTAATACATGCACCCTGAGGAAAATTAAACAGTTGAAATAATAAATGTGGACATGTCTCTGAATATTTGAATTGAATTTTATTATTTAAGTTACAAGCAAATTTAATCTGTAGTCTAGGGACAGACATACTGTGAAAGTGATTTGTTCTTAGAACTGAAAGCTCTGAATAACTGAGTCCACACCTTTGTTCTTTAAAATGAATTTTAACCACTTAGGGCATAATTATAGTGATGGTCAGTCTGTACATTTTAAAAATAGAATTAAATATCGCATTGATAACAGAGAGAAACTATTCAGCACACATTATTGTTATACATTGTTATTCATACATATTTACGGGATCATTAAAGAATTTTGTTTTGCTCTAATTTATAAAGTCTTCAGATACTTATGATTTTGGAGGTGTAACAATACTGCTACGAATAATACCAGAGAATTCAAAGCATGTTGTGCTTATTTTTGTTGAATTTGCTTGTTTTCACGATTAAAAATTCAGTTGAGTAAAGGAGACGTAAATATACGTTAACATAAATCTGTTAACATATCATCTAAAAGTTTTTTTAAACTCTGTTTGCATGTAGAAATGCATCTGAGCACTCAGGTAAGAGTCAGCAGAAAATTTCTTTTAAAGAGAAAGGATTTGATAGCTTTTTCAAAAAGAGTCCCCAGTAACCAAAATGTTGCTAATCATATAGACTGTAAATCATGATTAAAAAGAACCATAGACAAGTTAATTTTTATAGTTAACTCATCAATTAAAAGTGAGCTGAGGGAAAATGCAAAATATATGGCACAAAAAATAGCACAAATGTTGCCCTGTGCATATTATTCAATTATACATTGTATATAAATTATATATAGGGTGATATGCATTTCTCCTTTAATTCGCTCTCATCAGGGCATCACTTTCATCCCTATTTACAGAAGCTTCTCTCGCCAAAGTTACCAACTCTTGAACCTTCAAGAATCTAGCGACTAATTTTTAGTCTATATCTTGACTTACATATCACACAGCATTTCAACAGAGCACCATTGATTGTCCCCACTCCCGCTGTCCCTGACTCGGACCCTGAAATTCCACAAGGACTTCCCTTAGGCCCCCATTTCTCTTCCTTCCTGACTTATTCAGCCCAGTGTTTTCTCATCCACATGGTCCAGCTTGAAATTCCTCCTCCAGCTGAAGACCCTCATCTCTGCCTGGAAACTTGATCTTTCCCATTGGATATCCCACTAAGCACGCCGGAAAACGACCTCTTCCTGTCCCAAACTTCCTCCACCCTGCTGCGTTTTGTCTCAGTGCTAATTCCATAGTTCCTGTTGCTGAGCCCAAAACGCCCCAGTG
The DNA here is from genome assembly GCA_004027205.1 of Ctenodactylus gundi. Classification (NCBI taxonomy): domain Eukaryota; kingdom Metazoa; phylum Chordata; class Mammalia; order Rodentia; family Ctenodactylidae; genus Ctenodactylus; species Ctenodactylus gundi. The sequence continues at coordinate 141,493 of PVKB01000020.1, forward strand.
ATAATTCTTCTTTCTTCCATGACCATATTCAATTACTCAGAACATAGATTGAATAATCTACCTTTAAGGTAAATCTCAAACATGACCACAGGTGCGAATATTACTCTGGTTCTAGCCACCATCATTTGACACAGGTGTTAATGCAAAAACTTTGATTCTTTTCTCTCCCCCACTCCAGTGTCCCACTCAGTAGTTCAAGTTGGTCCTGAATTCTCTGTGTAGCCCAGGCTAGCCTAGGACACATAACAAACCTCCTGCCTCAGTCTCCCAAGTGGTGGGATTGACACCTTGCCCAGCTATTGTGCAGTGCTGGGATCAAACTTGGGACCTCATGCTTCCTAGGCAAGTAACTTGCACCAGGTATTCCTGTGGTGAATCCCCCCACCGCCCCCAGCCTCCCTCCACTGTTCCCCATTGCTTTCAAGACCCTACATGACCTGTGCCTGTTCTTCACAACCACCTTGCCTGCTTCTGTCTTGCTCCCCCTCTTCCACTGTCTCTGTTACTTTTATTTTTCCCCAAGAGAAGTCATTACTTTTATTAGTATGTATTTGTATATACAGCAGTCATGTTAACCTTGAGGAATTGGTGCACCCCTGTACCACATTAGCTTTCTTTCCACTTTCTCGTCCTCTTTTCCGCCCTTCCACCCCCTCTCCCACATCCCATCTCTCTCCACATCTACCCCCACGTCCTACAATCTCTATTTTTGGTTCTTTTACTTACTTACAGTTTGGTTTTCTCATATTAGAGAAATCATATGATATTTAATATCTGGATCTGACTCATTTCACCAAGCATAGTGGTCTTGAGGTGCATTCATTTTCCTAAAAATGACTCAGTTATCTTTCTTTATAGCCAAGTACTACTCCATTGTGTCGTAGGCATATCACATTTTTCTGTTATTTCTTATGTTTGGCATGCATACAGGTTAGTGATAGTTTCCTCTTTCACGTTTTAATGCCTTTCTGGCTTACTTATTTATCTTTGTCTCACCTTCTTATGTTAATAGTTTGGCTGTTTGTTTTATTTGTTGCCTCGAACCCTTCTTATTATGAAAAAAAACCCCACTGGAAAGAATTGATCAATATTTAACTTACTGTTGTTGCATCTTTAATATGTATAATGGTTAATAAAAGTCATCAACAAATCAACATTAGATTTAATGAATAACTTTATAAATCCATTAGGTGGATGGCCTTTTTTGGGTAATCGTGATCAAGTTCTCATTTGGTGCTAGTATCCTAAGAGAATATTGCATTGCTTGGAGAGATGGATTTTTTTTATGAAAATTCAAAGTAGGATTAAAGTCATGATAATGTAAAAGATAGGTCATGTGATAGCTAAGATGGCACCCACCAGAAGTCCAGGGGGCAGCCAACTTGGGTGTTTACCAAGGAAGATGGCTGGGCAAATTCGTTTCCGCCCTCATGGACTGCCTGTCCCAATACTATTGCTGCGAGCACCCAGCGCCTGCCTGCATGGACATCTCGCTGATTGGCTTAACACCCACTTATGTAGACACCACGTCAGATCGCCTACTCTCCCCTCCTTGCCACGTTCTCCCTCTACCCTATACAAGCTTCTGTACTTCCTGAATAAAGTGAGTTCCTGCTTCGACAGACTTCCGGCTGGGTCTGGTACTCTTGGGACGAGGGCGCCCAGCCGCAGGCTCACCTTTCCTCTCCCCCAGCCCTTATGTGGTGGCAAAAGCCCCACAAGGTTGAAGTCATAAATGGCCAGGATAAAGTGGTTATCGACATTGGTAACTCACAGTTAATTCCATGATACAATAGATTTTCTGTTGTCTTCTCCAGGTATTATCTGCAGTTGTCTACATTTTGACAAATACATAATGTAATTATGGTGCAAATTTTCCAAAAGCTGTGCTGAGTACCTTCCAGAAAATCAAGGAAGAATAGAAAGAAAATTTCTAGAGTTTGGAAAAAAAATAGTGCTCACAATTTCACTAAGATCCAGCCTAAAAGTGTATGATTAAGTAAGAAAATTTAGAACTAGATTTAGATTTAGGGAGTTGCTTCCTTCTTGGTCAAGGTTGATAAACTGAAAAAGAGAGACTGATTTCTTGCTCCTCCTCGTATGCATTTTAAAATAGAGCCTCTTCTGGGGTGATTTTTATGATGGTCTATTTTAAGATATCAGATTAGCCAAAATGAACTCGCATTGTTCTTTTCAATTGCTGTGATCATGACTTTAAATCTTCTTAGCAGCTATAAAGGGGTAGAGTACATGTCTCACCCATCCAATTGAGATAATTGATACTAGGGCCAACTCTTCTTCAAGTATCTAGTGAATCAAATACAATTCAACTAAAAGTTACTTTTCTGCCTCCATTGCAAAAGAGGGGTCACTTTCTTTGTGTATTTTGTTGTTAAGGTATACGTTCCTAGGTTTAAGCAAGGTCAGATAAGGACACAAAAACACTTTGTTCCTTTTGAAACTAGTGTTTGGTGCAGAATTTTCAATAAGACTTTCAAGAAGAGCACACTTTTTCCCATGTTAATTTAATAGTATGACATTTCACATTTTCAATTGGGAATTAAACAGGACATTTGTACCTAGCATAGTTTTAACAGGGGGAAAAAAAGACTTTTTTCTCTCTATGCACACATAGTCCTTTGCAGCAAAGTTAGATATCCAAATATGACCTTAATACATTCAAAATATCAGGGAACTAATGTTATCTTTGTTTTTGAAGGCTTTACAGGAAGCTCCCAAGTTCAACCCAGCTTGGGCAATTTAGTGACTTAGCAAGACCCTATCTCAAATCAATAAAAAGGAAAAAAGCTGGGCATGTAGTTTGGTCGTGAGGTCTCTAGAATTTATCCCCAGGAAAACACACACACACACACACACACACACACACACACACCCACACCCACACCCACACACACATGCGCACGTGCACGCGCGTGCACACAGGTTCATGGTCAAATTTAACAAATTTCTTACTAAACATTCTGTTGATGTAAAGACACAGTTCTCATTTCAAAAAGACTAAGATTTAGTTTACAGCCAAATATGTGTGGCCATGGTTTCGGGACATCAATGCAGATTTCCTCAAATATTACATTCCAATGAGTTAGTAGTTGCATCTAGTATTTTCAATTACTGAACAGGAAAAAAATCATCAATTGAAGTTCTTTTCAAAACCATTGGTGGAAGCATCAGGTTGGGGAGTCATTCTGACGTGGTGAAAGCTCTGCTATAGGCCTAAGATACTATTTGATGAAGTGCTGAGCTTTTGGGTTGGTGGAAAACTAGAGAATCTGTTTCCTACATTTGGAAGGATTTATTACAGGATGTTAAGTCAGACGTAGAGGGAAGGAACATAGATGTAGCCCTGAAAGGGCCAAGATAGCCTCTGATAATCTGGCTGTCCTTGGGAATCCAGCTAGTCAATCACTAGAGGCTCACTGTGAGTGAGGCTGTCTCATGGGAACTTCCTGTCACAGTTCCCTTTTTGATCAAGCATCACATTTTGACGTAATGATATTTTATGTCCCTTCTTGCTAGGAAGGCTCATCCCTAGGATCTGTTGCAGACGAGACCAACTGACAGTCAAGAGGAGGTCGTCAGGAGAAAGCAAAAGTGGGAACAACTATTGAGGAAGAAGTTCCTGAATCACATCAAATCTACTGGCCATCATGTTTCTGGTCTGAAATTCTTGTCATCCTCAGCATCTGATACACCATTTACGTGTGATAAAAATAATATTGTATTCTAATTTAAATGATCAAAATTATAACCTAACCTACTAATATGAAGCTAGCAGGTGAAGAATTAGACATCCTATCTAACCAAATTTTTTTTGTATGTGCCTTTACACTCCTTACCAGACTGATTATGTTTTTCACCTATAATCAGTTGTACTTTATGAAACATTTTATTTGGTGTTTGAAGTATCTTAGATGTTTTATTATTTAGGGTATTTTTCTTTTGATGAGTTTGATTTCACAGCTATTACCTCAGGTGAAGTGGTTAGCTCTAATTTCAGAAAACATTATCTTTAAAGTCTAAATTAAAAACTCAATCTGTTTTACTTTTTAGGTGGAGTACCAGCTTCCAGTTTGGAGTAGCCTTGCTACAGGGAAAAATCAAATAGAAATACAATATCATTTTGAGATTCTTTCTCAGCAAAATCGTCCTTTCCACTTATCAGTCATAATTTATGACAGATGTGGAGACAAAGAGGCTAATGTTATTATTATCATTTTTAATAGAGGACAATATGCAACTCCAATGGGAGTCATTCGGTAATTTTGCCCATTTGTTTTTAATGGGCACGATATGAGTGTCATTTCGTACATACATTTTCTATCCTGGCTAACTATACTACACAATACCTTGAAGACTTATTTAACCAAGGAACGTGGACTCTTAAATTGCAAGGTCTTAGTTACAACTTCCATGCATTTTATTTATCTATTTATAATTGAGGCATTCTGTGAACTTTTCATAGGTTATCAGCTATTACTATTCATATAATTTTGTAGCTGTTATTTATATAATCTTGTCAATAATCCTGGTTGAATTAAAGTAATGGTTCTTTCCCATCTGTGAGTTTGGGAATAATCCTATCTAGCTGTTTTTTAGTCCATTTTCGTAACGCACACCATTAATTTAACCTGTCCAACCTTTTTTAAATTTGTGTCTATATTTTTAGTAAGGTGTCTTTTGAATCTAGTTTTGGCCAATTTTTAATGAGTCTATCATAAACACTATTGCCATTGGAGACATACAATTTGGATAAAAAAGCAAAACCCCAAAATCTTTGGATATTCCATATAGAAGTGAATGATGTAGGAGTTACGTTGAGGTCATAATTTATATCTAATATGGCAACATAGTACAATAAAATAGAAAAAAAGAGGTATTCTAAAATGACAACTCCCTTAGGTAGATTCAAATTATGGTTCTGACAGTCTAAAACTTGGAACCAATATTCTAAATAATGATGGAGCTCTTTTCCTGGAAGTAACAAAAACATGATTAATGAAAGGTCATAACCTTATTAAAGTCTTTAATATCAACATTATTTTTGTCATCTAAGAAAATAATACCAAAGTAAATTTTAAATTACTTTAAAAATTTTCCAAAGTCTACTCATTGAGAGAAGATTTTGAGCTTATTTACTAGTGGTTTTTAATCTGTGCTGCAGCTGAAGGTGAGTATCAAACAACCTTTCTAAAGTCTGTGTAGATGTGACCTCATGACCTCAGGAGGGGCTGTTATACACATGCTGGGAAGAGCCATATCTGTGAAGTGTGGACTCCAAGAATTTTAACTCTTTTACTACCTCATCTTTTCTGAGAGACAAGCAATGACAAATTATTGGCAAAAGGTGAAGGCTTCACATCCACAGCTACTTCAAGCTGAAGAGAGACATTGATAAGAATATCTTAAATTTGTTGACCTGTCAAAGATGGTGATTTGTATTGAGTTGGAGTGTAAAGCCATAGGTGGTTTGCAAAAGGGTGAAAGACGAAGAAATTCTCTGAATAGTCTCAGAAATTCTTGTGTGTTCATCATGTAGAGGTGAAGTTTTTGGAACCTGAGAAGAACAGTATTGACAAGCAGTTGAGTAGACATTAGTTAAAAATACTACAATAAAACTAGAGATAAGTTGAATCCTTTCAATTTTGAAGAATTTAAGATTTAGATTTTATTTCAAATCTGTTAGACTCTACTTAAATAGATTTAGGTCAACTTATAATGTTGTCAGAGTCTTTGTGATAATTTTTAGGCATTCATGGCCACATCTCTAAGAACAGTTCCTCATAACTCTTTGGCAGGGAGGGTGAGAAGAAGTAGCTGTTAAGGTCAGTTTACCTGAAGTCCATTGATAAGTTTGATTTTTGTTTTTTCTGTAGTTAATGAATACTATACTAAGTCCATGGGTTACTCCTTTTTATTAGGACTTGTAGAAAAGACAAGAAAAAATGTAAAATTAAACATGCCGAAGCAAAACAGCATAGAGCAGTTTTGAACCCTATCTATCTATCTATCTAGATGTCTAGATATATAGACACACACACACATATATCTGAAAGCTATATATCTCACCTAGTATATTAAGGTAATAATGATGACTGATATCATGAAGTGCATAAGGACCAATTTCCAAATTCTTTCGATTATTTGAGTAGAGCTCCTTAAAATGGGTAGCAATCCAGAACATCTTCTTATGTTACAATTAGGAGTAAATAAAACATAGATTCCCCAAACCTCTGTCCTTATCACATTGGAGTCAGCAACAATCAGCATTAGAGTTTCATAGATGTTATGAAAGATGTTTTAAATTAACTTAGCCTCTTATTATTAAGGCAGAACTTAGAATTCTTGTGAAGCCTTTGGGGACATTGACAAGAGCTAAGGAGCACATTTAGGTCACATCTACACTTAGGAAGCCTGTTGATCATCTATTTCCCCATTTGAATATTAGAGAAGTGTTAGGCAATAAAGGCCACATTCTACTAATCAACAAAGCAACGAAAATAAATAAATGAGAAACAAAACTAATGCTTTTAAAGATCCCAAAGTCAAAAGAAAACAACAAACAAACCCAAACTAAACAACCCAACACAAACTCTGTGGTCAGAAAACTAAAAATTCAAACCAATCAGACAAAATGCTTTCAAAGTAAAGAATCAAAATGGATGTATTAAAGCTAACTTAGAAAATGAAACAAGGTATCTGACAGAATTGGACCCTACATGAAATCAGCTCAGAATAAACTGAAAATGTCAAGCACTGAAGGAATGTCTATCCCTAGAAGGCAAGTCTCCAGTGTTCATCTGAGGAGACAGTGCAGGATGGTAGGCAACGAAGGACCTTAAGTCAGTACTGACTCTGCTCTGGGTGGCTCCTCTGATGAAGTGTGGCTTATCATCCTCTGGGCCCCATGTCAACAGAACTGTCAATGCAAAAACAGATCTCACCTCAAAGACAATAAGCCTTGCTTTATTCTACTATCAAATATGTGTGACCATGGCCCAGGAACATGAACTCAGATTCCCCAAGTACCATGTCCAAAGGGCTAACAGTTACATGCAGTATTTATGATTACTGAATAGAGGAAAGTCATAAATCAAGGAACTTCTTAAAAGCATTGGTGGAAGCATCAGGTTGACAGGTCACCCTGAAGTGGGGGAATTTCTGCTATAGGCCTCAGATGCACCTAATGGTGTTCTTAGATTTTGGTTTGGTGGAAACTCTGTCCAAAGGATTTAACACAAGTGTTAAGTCAGACACAGAGGGAAGGACGAGGCATGTGGTCATGAAAAGGCTCAAGAGAGCACCTGATAGTCTGCCTCCGAAAACATCCCAATCTGTCCACAAGTCCTTGGGAATCTAGTTAGCCAATCCCTAAGAGGCTTATTGTGAGTGAGGCTGTTTCCTGGAAACTTTATTTCACAGCTCCTATTTTATCTAAGATTTTCAATTTCAGAGACCAGGAATGACAAATCTGTTCCTACATAATTGGGGCAGTGTTTGTCAGTGTGACATTAAGCCCTGCTAAAAAAAGAAGGAAAAATTTGCATTGATAAGTTCCTTTCAATTTTAGACATTCAACTCTGCCTCAAGATTCCATTGAATAAATAGAACCTAATAAAATATCAATAATATCACAAGAAGGAAGCGTTCTTTGTTTTCTAACTTCCAGAAACATCAAAAGATTACCTTATCTGATATATAAGATACCTAAGAGTATTTAGAGCAAGCGTCAGATTTCATCTTCCAAACCTGAATTTTGTGTATTGGACTGTTTACTCACAAAAGAAGTTATTAAGGTTGAATTGAAGACCTGTGTTCTATATACTCAAAGTACTTGAAATGCTACATATACCAGTAAAATTGTAACCCTCTTTTATCACTGATGATATGAGCGAAGATTCAAAGTTTCTTCACATTCTTATTTATATATGAGTTTAAGAAATTGTGAACTCTGAAGATAAAGTACACATGGAATTATTCTCAAAAAGCACTGTAAAAGCCTTTAAATGACATTATCAAAACAAGAAATGTTAAACAGAAAGCATCCTTATACTCTTGAAACAGTGTACAGATCAATTCAAATAATAAAAACTTCCACTACAGAAGAAAAACAGAACTAGAATTTGGGTTAGCCTTGAATACATTGTTAAGTTTATAGTTTATGCATTCATGCTTTTAAGGACAATAACAACACTTACAAAGAAAATTTTGTTCTGCAATAGTTGTTTCACACTTTTATTCCTCAAAATATTCCTCAACACAAATACTCCTTGTTTGTGTTATTGTCTTTATGAGAAAACAGAACAAGCAAATACACAAAACGCCTGATGATGAATGTGCTTCACTTCTTGCTAGTCACATGCCTGGCTGATTAGTGAAGGTAATATTTTATCGCTACTACTTTCATGATGAAATGTGTGCTCCCTCTGGGTGCCTGTAAGTCCTTGATTTCAGACTTACTTATACACTATGTGGTAAACAACAATATATAGTGAATGTTTTAATTCTGAAAAGACACTTTTCTATGAGTCTCTGTCAACACCTTCCCTTTCTCTCGGTCCTACTGATTCTATAGCCTTGCCACTTGCTGAAACAGTTCCGGCAGTCTTCTAAAGTCAATGTCTCTAGTTGAACTGCCATTTCTGCCTCGATGTCTTCACTTGACTCATTTTGATCTTGGAGAAGAGCGAGAAGTCGTAGGGTACCATGTCTTGAGAAGAAGGAGGATGAGATCCCACCATTAGTATTAGGAGCCTGCCCTTCTGCCGGGTGACACTTCGCAGCAGGAATCACTGTATTTTTGATCACACTTTGTAGAGACATTTAGCAAAGAGAACTCCCAGACCCGCTTCAGAAAGCAGCAAGAATGCACGCAAGCGTGGCCCCAATCCACCCACAGGGTCACTGCGCTTTAACTTGCACTTGCGGGTGTGACTGGAAGGCGTCAAAAGGGTGAGCGAGGGTAGGAAAGGGAGTTTGCAAGGGGCCATGAAACTCTCTTTTACAGACATCTGAGGGCCACACACTCGGGAAAGTGACCACAGCTTTTCTGGGAATCCTCTCTTAAGGCGTTGCTGCCAGTTTCACAGCCTGGCTCATTTCCGGCTGTCACTACCTGCTTTGTCCATGAACTTCTTCCTGTCCTCGCTGCCCTGTGGCCCCAGCTATGCCCACATGCTTACACTACATTTTCGTGGGAAAACTCTGCCAAGCTGCACGTGCTTCTTTCACTTTGTGTTTCTCTCATTAAAGTAACTACTAACCATAGTTAGCTGCGTCCAGAGGCGCAGGCCTGTGCTACCACTGGGAGGCTGAGGAAGCAGGATCACAAGGTCCAGACTGGACTGGGAAACTTCGCAACTTAGGGACAACCTGTCAAAAGAAAATTCAGTGTGAAAGCCCTGGGCTCAATATCCACTACCACAAAAGTAAAGTAAAGTAAAATAAAATAAAATAACTAACAACAGTTAAATTGCACTTTCCATCTTACTCTGTAGGAACACTGAACTCCAGGTATAATTCACTTTCTCAGTTTTAATTCATAATCACACATTTCAAATAACCATTAATTTTCCTCTCTACCGAACCATCCCATAAGTGTGTTCTGAAAATACATGCTATAATTTTTTTCATCTTAAAAATAAAATCTGTTATATTTCCCTATGGTTGCCACCTCTGAATTCTCTTACTTTTAACAGCCAAACACAAACAGCAGGTTGTTTATACTTTAAATCACTATTTTCCCTTCAATCCACCTCAGGTAGGTATTTGACTAGACAATATACCAAAAATGATTTTATTAAATTTACAAACGAGACCTCTGTTACTGATGAGCAAGATTCACGAATTATTATTGAAAGTTTTCTTCCTTCTTATCAAAACTCCTATCTGATCGGTTAGCTATTTTGTGTTTCTTTCAAAGTAAATACAACTGGACCTTCAACATCCAGAATATTTCCTGATTCAATTCATCAGTAGATTTTGATTGGATGATTTCTAAGTTCCCTTAACTGGGCTCTTTGCTTCTGTTTCCAATCCAGGAGTGGAGTCATTATTTTAAAACACAATTTAGGACTTTTCTCCTTTGAACTACTCATAGGGCTTCTGTCTCCTACAGGAACTAATGTTAAAGTTTCTGTGGGAGGCTCAAGGCCACACGTAACATGAAGCTGACCACTGTGTATCTGATGTTTACTTAATATACCTGAGTCCCCTTTGCCAGTTTTCAGAGATCACTTTCCCAGCGAAAGGCCTTCTGCTTTCTCACTTCTAAGATTACTTTTGAAATTAATATAGCAGATGTCTTCCCGATTCCTGACCACTAGCTTCTATATTCTTCTTTCTTATAGGTTTAAACTTTGCACATAAATGGATGGCATATTGATTGATCATCACATATATCCATAGATTGATTCTGTTTGTTGCATATCTCCCATGAAAAGAATAAACATTTCATAATGGCAAGACTGCTTTTGGGCAAAGAACACAACAAATTCCCAGTGAAAAAATGGAGTTAACTATTCCAAGTACACCTACCGATCGAGTTCATATTAATATTGTTGAGGTTCCTTACAAGTTCCAACAACTGTGGACACATTTGTTGTTGTATCAGTAACATCATAAGGTTTCCTGCAAGAACAAATGCAAATACTAAAATACAAATGGACCAAGACTGAACTGGCAGAAAATGCCAACCATTCTTAAAAGGTGGAAAGTTCCTGTTAATGAACTGACTAGAAATGATGATTTTTTTCTTTACAGATGATGATATGTAGTATTTTCTAAACAAATGTGCAGCTATGTAAAAAATAACAGTGTTACGGTTTGGAGATGTAATGCTCCTCTAAAACCTCATGTATTTGGATGTTGTAGAATATCTGTGGATTCCACGTTCCTGACTGGAAAGGATGGGTCACTGAGGACCAGAAGGGGCAGATCACTGGAACAGGACCCATAAGGATGAATGCCAGCTCCACCCTTCCTTTTGCACTTGGCTTTCTATCTTTCCAAGAGAAGAGCAGCTAGGCCTCCACCTAACCCCTCTGTCATTGCCAGCCACCGGTGAATGGACTTAGACCATCTGAATCTGAGCTGAAACAATCATGGCCTCCCTTAAGCTATGGATGTCAGGTATGCTGTCCCAGCAAATTACACCATAGTGTGAACCTAGGAAAAAGCACTGGCCAACATGCCAGTGTGTAGTAATCAGTTGCTCATAGCTTTTACTGGAACACAGTATATGACAACACAGCTAGCTATTTCTCAGGAGGCAACTTTGGCTTGTGGAGTATATGACTATATACATGTGTTCACACCAATGAGTGATTTATTGCCACATGAACTGCATTTATGATTAGGAGAAAAGACAGAAACTGAGTCCTCTTTTTCAATATCTTTCTCCTGTTCGGGTGGTTTGAACTTCTTTATGTTTTGACAGGAGTACTGTAAGGTTGTTGTCAAATTTGTCATAGTTTGGTATTAAAATATAGGTGCATTAATCTCACGATGGCCTTTTCCCTGAACTTAGTCCTTGTGGGGGGAGGGGGGGGGGAAGAAAGGCTGCGGTATCTTTGTAAGTAACTTCAAGGTAAGTCAGCGTGCCGCATTCAGATATAAGCTTTTATCCCATTAATCATCACGCATTACCTACTTTCATCAATGTTCATGAGCTTAATTCCGGGATTACTCTTCCCCCCAAAAAAGCTAACTATGAAATGACAAGCACAGATCCAAACAATAGAACTTTTATACCATGATAATTAGAAAAGGAACCTATTACCCGGGATTATAATTAGTGACTAACATATTAAATGACCTTTCACATTTACCTTAAGCCCTGGATTTCTTGAAAACCAGCAAGGTTATGAATGCCATATTAGTAATCTTTAATCTTTATTACGACTGTGGACTGAATTTTAATGATTTTTAAGTAGGCGCTGGTCACTAACATGTCCCTATTAAAATAAAAAAATCTCATAAAAAATTAAATGGATTAAGACTTCAAATGTGCCATCATCAAAAGTATTATCTAATTATGGAGTTCAGTGAGCAGGCCAAGTGAAATGGTTGGTAATATTAGTTACTTGCCACATGGGAATGGCTTGGATTTATGCACAAATACGTTCTGCTTCTGTTGCAACATAGTAATTAAGAATTTGTCAAGGAAATTTGACCCTCTAGGGTAGAAATTACTTTGTAAAATAAGAATGGCAGAGCACTAGTCTCCTTGCTACACATAGTTTAACTTGATTATTTATACATCAAAGAAGAGTCTGCAGTGACTGCAGTATAATATTTAACGAGAGAGATATTAAAGAAAAGAAGCATCTAGAGATCTTTCTCCCTCCCCACCAAACCTAAATCTCCGTGAGAAAATAGAAGAAATTTTCATAAAGCATTTCATTTTGCATATAAATTGGGGCCTAGATTGTGCCTGCGAATTTACTGCTGTCAAATTTAATTTTTCTTTAATTCTTCAGACCCAGATGTGAAAGCCTCTGTGTGCAGGCTGCAATTTTCAATGCTTACAGGTAGCTCCCGGATCGATAATGTGTCTTTATGAGAAATTACCGCTAATGTTATTGAGTATGCATTTTGTTTTATAGGATAATAAGGTAATATGAAATGCCAATTCATTCATTAGAAGAGAGCTAAGTGAGCAAATGAAATGGGTGACAGGTCTGAAAAAAGATATCCTAATGGGCAGGAAGGCAAGAATGAATTTTTAATGACCTCATACTTACACGCTTAACCATTTTTTTTTTTTTTGCATTTTCCTCTTATATTTGATTTAATCTGTAAGATAGAGAAGTTTATTTAAATTAGAAAATGTGTTTTGGCTGAGGAAAAAGAAATCCAAAAATGAGCAAAGAAATAAACTTGGTTTCAGGGCTTTTATTTTAATGAGTTACTTTTACTGGAATCACAGCCTCTAAATTAACCAAAAATAGGAACTGCAGCATAAAGTAAACGATAAAAACCACTATAACATAGGAGAATGCCACAGACAGGGCTGAATGTAATCTTTTAATAAAAGAAAAATGGGTTTACTAGTCCCATGGTTAAATTTGCTTAATTTTTTCATTGGTATGTATTTATGATACAGAACAATAAAAATCCGCTTGTGAACTTGTATTTACATATCGCATCTTGATCATTTGATCATTGTTAATTGTCACCACTACACGAATTTAAGCATAATTTTAAAAATGAAAGAAATAATAATCCAAATAATTGGAGAGCAGGCCAAAGAAATTAATTTTAAGAATGTCAGCTCAATAATATAGAAATGCTGGCAGTTGATATTGAGAACATTAAAATTTGACATTGAAGTAAATCGGTTTTGATGCTTCCCGGAGTCAAACTTTGTGAGCCCCGACACAGCTGCCTGCTCTTAAGGTATGGGATGGTCTAAGTGTCTAGGAGGTCGGATGCACGCATTTCATTTGCTACGTGTGATTTTTCAGAGCAGCAGGATGCATACCAAGATATAAGCAATATTGGTGGCAAAAGAAAAAAATATTTATCTTATTAAGCAATTTGAATTAAAATAACTGTCTTCTGACACCTTATCATCCGAATTAATTATATGTAATTCTGAAACCAACATAAACTTCACTAGGTGGTAAAACGGTGTCCTGCACAAATTATTACTGGACTGTAACTATTTACAGAGAAAATAAGAAAAATCTGCTTGCTATTACTTTCAAAAACTAAGAAAATTCTTCTTGCTGTTAGAAAGCAGGACTGTGGACACCTGTAGTGGATGGGTGAAGGACTGAGAGGTAGTAATACAGAAGAAGCTTCCAGGGTAGGCGCAATGTTCTTTTCCTTGACCTCAATGATAGTTACAAAAATGTGTTTACTTAAGAAATTGAATTCAGGCATACATTTACAACTTGTGCATTTGCTCAGGTGATGTTATTCTTTACCAACTAATGTGTTATGAAAAGAAGAAAGGAAATGTTATTAGGCTGTATTTATCCCCAAAATGGAAAGGATATCAACATCTCTGAAGTTGTTTCCAAATCAAACGTTTCCACTTAAAGCGACCAAAAATAAATAGCCACAGTAGTAAACAAAACAAAACAATGCAACATAATTAAGACAAATGATTACCGAATTATATAGATTTTTATGAATTAAAAATATTAGAAATTTCTCTAACCAAACTTGCAGCACTTTAGTTCAGCTACCTTCGGAGTGATCACAATTCATTGTACCCTTGCTTTATAGACGTCTGATAGAATTCTGCTCTTGAGTTAATCCTAATACTTACTTTCTCAAAGTAATACAGGTGCTCACCATTGCTGGAGAAGTGGTTTCATTTAAACACCCAAGAAGCTCCAAATGTACAACATCTGATCTCAGGTCCTTCTGTAGATCCTTGCCCATCTTTTATCTCCATGATCAATTCCCTTATTTCCCTCCTTCAACCAGTGCTCCACATGTATTGTCAAGGCCCCGACATCCCCCCACCCTTGTTCTAGCAGTAGTCACCCATCTACTCCAAGAGAACTTGAGCTCACGAAGCTGGAACTGTTGCTCTTTGCTTCACCTCACTCCAGGTCTCCACACCGTGCTCTGAGAAGATTGCGTTCCTTCCTCTATGACCCACATGTCTTCTTTATTTTCTAAACATATTCTAAAGTGTTGATTCATCAGTTTCAACGTATCCTGCCTATGTCCTCCTTCTCCCTTTTTCTTGGCCTTCTCGCTAACTGCTAGGGTGAATATTCTCTCTCTAAATAACCATTCTTTCCAGAAAAAAAAATAATTAAAAAGAAAAGTATTTGAAAAGATGGTGTAGAAACTACCCTTCATTCTCTTGCCACCATCAGGTTTCTCTTTTCTCTTCAGCAGTATGTTTTTTGAAACAAGATCAATTTTATTTCCTTTTTATGTCTTTCATATTCTATTATACACACATGGCTACTATTATGTCATGGAAGCCGACTGGCCAGAGTTACAGATAACTTCCTGTTGGCAAACACCCTTTTTCTTCTCTTCCTAATTCTTGACATCCCAGAAAACTGTTTTCCTTCATTTGTAGGAGCGAACACAAGTTCCTTTCACTTCCCTTTCTCAATCTCTCATAGAATTTTTCTTTTGCTCATGTCTTAAACTTCTCTCAACACTTATGTCCATCTCTGGATCCTACTAGTAGTCTCTGTGCACTTACCTTGTTTTAACTACAAACCAATGTGGCTCTCATTTATGTATTTCTTGGGCCAATATCTACACTAATGTTCACATTTATATACTCAATTGCCTGCTGAATACCACCAAAACTGTATCCAAAGTTGTCATGAGCTTCTCTTTTCCCATTCAATATTCGTGTCCCATTACAACCTACTTGAAATAAAACAGTTGACAAATACAAAATTTGGAGTACAATGCCAGATTTTCTCTTTTTCTCATCTGTACCTTCGTGCTATTTCTTTCTAAATTCATCCACTAAGTTGTTTATACATTTATCATCTTTCCTCTAACTGTGCCCTAATTCCCCCAGTTTAGATTTTCTTTATTTCTGCGCGTAACAATGGGTGCCTAAGTGTTCTCTTTGCCTAGAGTACTTCTTTCCTTCAACGCACCTTCCATGAAATTTCCATTAATATTTCATCCAAAATGAGATGTGATCATGGCATGTGCCTGCTTTAGAACCCTTCACTGGATTCACTGGTGCACATAAAATCCTCACACTTTGCCACACAGCCTTTCCCGACCTATCGAACCCTCTTACCTTGTCTCCTGCCATGTCCTACCTCTTTTTTAAGCACTAGAAATCAAATGACGTGCTGTTTTTCTCCTGCACCACGCTGTTTCACAGCCCTGTGCTTTGACTCACGCTGCTTAACTTCCCTGAATGCACTTCTCCTCCTTCTTTGCTCAGCTAACTCTTACTCATCCTTAAAACTTCCCTTCCCACCATGTAGTCTTTTCAGGAAATTTTCCCACATCCCCGCAGCCTAGTTTTAAACCCTCTTAGCTTGCACGTGGCTAATACAACCCCACGGCCTTGCTTTTGTATCACGTTGGAATTTCTGTCTTTTAAACCCTAGTAGATGTGAACATCTCATAAGAAATGTATCTTTTCTTTGAAAATATTTTTAAGTTTCTCTTCTTGCCAGAGTGAATCATAGAACTGTTTTCTTTTGGTAAAAACCTTTTTTCCTTTGTCCCTCAGTTTTGGGCTTCCTCTCTTCACTTCTGTAACTTGTCAACAACTTAGGTCATTAAAGAAAATAAATCTGGTTCATCAGACCCAGATATATTTAGTTTAAAGTAACTGTGATACTTAGTTTTTATTTTTTCATTTCTCCATCTTCCCCTGTCCCCTGCTTCTCTTGTAAACTCTGATTATTTATAGCTACTGATGTGGGGCTAGTATGTACCCAAGGCATAGCTGATCATACTTCAGGCATGCACAAGTGAAATATGACGCCCTCACCTGATTTTCTTCTTGTGTTGGTTTATCCTGATCATAGGACTGGAATCAGAAACACCTGGGTTCTTTCAGTGATTTAAACAGGTCCTCTGCTGGGGGTGGGGGGGAGAAAAGAAAAAGACTGAGACTGATTCAATCAAAGCTAGAAAGAAATCTTGACTTAAACTCTTCTAAACCTCGTGAATAGTTTTAATCTCATGAAGCAGAGGTTCCAGAAGTGGGGAAAGGTTCACTACTGGGACATTAGTCTCAGAATGTCAAAAGTCCTTAGCTCTTCTCATTTCTCCAGTGTGACACCTATAGGATTGCCCCTGAGAATTGGTGATGACATTAATTTTAGATGTTATGACATAACAGATTAAAAGAAAGACTAGAGCATGTGTTTCTGTGGCTTTCTATTAGAGGTAAGAAAACATTTCCACCAATAGAAAGCCAAAGTTATTCCACATTATCCCAAGGCTTGAGTAAATAGATTCTGAACTGTGGGAATTACTAGGATGGGGAGACTTTTCTAAGCTGAAATAAGTAACTACCATCTTTAAGCTTAAATAAGCATCCAGGTGATCTCCCCTTCTCACTGGGGAAAGAGATTTCTTTTTCTTTGGATGACTTCACTGATAACTTTTGTTTTGTCCTCCTTTGTGAAGCAAGTGGCCCTAAGAGCCTGTAGGTGTTACAGGGAGGTGGGAGAGAATTTCCCCTGGCCCCTGTCTGTTCCCCGAGGCCCTGTCATCTCCAGCTCATCCAATCAATAGCCAGTTAGAGCTCTGGACAAACAAAGAGTAAACATTGCAGAATCGATTAGCCCTGGCCCACCTGGGCCCATCATTCACTCTCTGCTCTCCTGAGGTTGTGAAGGAACCTCTTGGGTTAATGCAAGCTTGGTGCCCAGAGGGTCATGCAAGGTCTCCTCCATCTTCTCATTGCACACTGTGAATTGACAGGTATGAGGGAGATGGAGAAGCTGGGCAGATAGAATGCAAAGTCTCATCTAGACTGCTTTCTAATTCACCAGCAGTAACAAGGACACGATGTATGTGATTTGGGGGAAGCGAGATTGAATCTCACACTTCCAGGATGAAGTAGCACACAGCCACACATATAATCAGGAGGCTGAGGCAGGAGGATTGCCGTGAGTCCAAGGCTAGTGTGGGCTCCATAGAAATTTCAGGCCAAGCCTCAGGTATAGAGTGAGATCCTTTCTCAGAAAGAAAGAAAGAAAGGAAGGAAGGAAGGAAGGAAGGAAGGAAGGAAGGAAGGAAGGTAAGGACGATGTATCCCACCACATGGCCAGCAATGGTGTACAGTTACCTTTGCATAAGGATAATTACCAATATTTCTGATTCATACGAAGTTTTAAATATTTAGTTTGCCTGTAAACAATTGGCCTTCTGTTTCCCCAGTTTTGTGTCTATGAATTCAGCCAACTGCAAATTGAAAACAGTTGAAAAATAAGACCTCTTGAGGAACCTGACATACCATCCAAAATTGTGTTTTCTAATAATTTTTGAAGTTGATTTGCAGTTTTGTACAAATTCTGGACATAATATAATAGAGTTCTGTAAATCAACTTGATTTCCAGTATTAAATCAGCTTTATGATGTTACACAAGTAATTTAAACATGATAGCTCTTTTTGGTTAAAGATGAGTTGGTAATGTAGGCTATGGATTTTTTTGACTATATAATTCTTAATCTGTGATTATTTGATTTGAACTTAAAATGAAAATTTATGATGCCATTTTTCTGCAGGATGAAACATTTATGCCTAAATTAATTTTGCATTGTTTTAGGCCTTAAGTCAAGAAAGAGATGAAATTTAAAATTGTATTTACATTTTTTCAGTGTTTAGTTTTTCCTGTTACAAAGCATAAAATTTTTAAATAGAAAGAATGAATAATTTTAAGAAGAAAATACAAAGTTCATAAAATCTTCTTTAGAGTTTCAAACAGAATCTGATCAAAGTAGCTGTCTTTTGAACTTCAGTTGAATGAAAAATAGAAAAAGAAAGGATTTTAAAAAGAGAATGGAGAATAAAATGTGTTATATGTTAAAATAAATTTATCTTCGACTCAGTTTTCACTGGGCCCACCAGATGATTGATATCTGTATTCTAAAGTGAGGCATGCTCTGCAAGAGGGATTTGTAAAAATGAATTTCTACCTCTTGTACTCCTCACCCGTGAAAAGGACACAGAATTTTCTGGATTTCATTGTGAGAGGGATTTTGTTAGAGATACAGTCTATGAGAGAAAAGGTGGTACTTCTCCCTCTACACTTAAATTTAATGAAGATACTACTTGGCTCAATGTATTCCTTATAGTTTGTGAATACTGGACACTATCTGACTCCAGTAAGGAAACGTGTGCCTTGGGGCACAGACCTGTAATACTAGTACCCTGGGAAGCTAAGGCAGGAGGATAGCAAATTCAAGCCCAGACTGGGCAACTTAGTGATTTAGTGAGACTTGGTTTTATATAAGCAATTAAAAAGAGTTGGGGATGTAGCTCAGTGTGAGGGAACTTGGGTTTAATTCTAATCACCCCAAAGAAAGAAAGAAAAGAAAAGAAAGAAGGAAATTTGACGTAGTAGAAACTAACTCTTTAGCTGCCTTGGCAGAAGGGGATTCCCCGGGATATGAGGCAAAGGCTTTCTGAGCATTTCCTGGGGACTGGGGTTGGACAAGAGGGAGCTATTTTGAGTTGAAATGGTCTGTGATGCTGAATTAGAGGATTCCCTGCAAAAGTGAGGTATTCCCATCTGAACAGAGGGACCCTAGATTTGCTCAGGCCTAAGAAAGAGATTATAAACCATAAACTGGAACATTCGGCCTAATAAAGGGAATTGTCAGTGAGTTGTCATGATCTATGGCAGGTATACGAGGGATCTAGGAGTGAGAGAGTCAGCCAGAAATGCACAAAGGCTAAAACAGACAGATGAAACTTCAAAGTTCACCTTGCAAGTTTTCCTCCTTCCCTTCTAACACCTTCCATGAGGATGTGCAAAGCCACACACAGAAAGATGGTGAATAGGAAGAGAGAAGAACAAATGCAGGACATAAGGAAGAGAGGCTCCAATGTGTCACTTTCCCCACGAGACTTCCAGCTCTAGTAGAAGAAGCAGAAAACAGAAAGAGCTTTCCATTTGCTGTGTCTCAAATTATGGATCTTGCAATGCAGTGATCGTATTAATGACAGACCCGCCCCTATACACCAAAATAACCAGAAAAGTCAAATTTAGTCAGAAATTGCGTTCAAAGTGGGTGAAAGAACCAGCCCCTCAAAATACCTGGAATAGTTGGTCAAGATAAGTAACTAAAAACCATTGTTTTATTAGCACCTTAGAAAATCAAAAAGCGAGTATACTTTCATCTTGTGTCCAAGAGGACTGCTAGCCATGCTGCTGTTTTTGATCACCCAAGGATGCAATATGTTTGTTCACATTCATTTGATAAGGTGGCACATAGGATAAGTCACACCACACTGATTAAGGATTCTGCTTAAAGTGACAAATGCCACTTCCTTTGGGAGTCTACAGGTCAAAACCAGTAACAAGCCACTCCAAATCCCAGGGTGGGAAGACAGCTTTCCGTTCATATGTTTAAGAAGGAGAACAAGTAAATTACCTCTGGCCGGTGCTGAGAACATCTATCATTTCACTAAGAAGAGATAGAAGGCAAAAGAAGTCTTTTAGAGATTTGCTTTTTATATAAATAGTATAAAGTTAAATTATTCAGTTTGCCTCCTACACCTTCAGTTTTGCAGCCATGGGTTGAACCAATCATAAGTCAAAAATATCTGGGAAAAATGTCAGAAATTTCTAGAATGCAATACTTGGATTTCCTACTCACTAAATGCTACATGGAATCCAGAGGAATGACACAGGTGTCCTGTCATGTGATGTGTAGCCTTGAGATGGATGGGGCACAGCTTCAGTCTCTCTCCCACACTCCTTGCTCAGCTATTGCACACCTCACAAGCTTTGTTCCTGCACTAGGTAGTTAGATCCCGTGAGGATGCATCTGAAATGAACACGCATAGATATTTTTCCTGCCATTATCCTTTAAGTAATCATGCTTGAAAGTCAGGTACATAGCATTTACATTGTGCTGGCTACTTATGATAAGAAATTTAGAGGTAATTTACTTTGGCAGGAGATTATGTGCAGGTTATATACAAACACAAATTTTTACTGGGATGTAATTGTTATGTTCATAATCACCTCCATGATATGATGTGTTCTAGTAGTGTTTGAATAAGTTTCTTGATTGCATGTTTACTGTAGAACAAGGTCTTAGAAAAAATTATTGCTTAAGTGCTCAAAAATGCAAATAAACTTTTTAGCAAAGATTAGGAAATGCCCAACTTTGATTTTTTCTTTTCCTTTTTTTTAAATCTTGCTTTGCCTGAATTGCATGTTTTCATCTGTTTCTGCATCCTCTTGAAGAATCTTAAGTCCCCTGGCTTAAGGACATCCCCATGCCAATGACTCTCACAGCTGCCTCCTTGGATCTGACCCCTTGCCAACTCATCAAGACCCACTCTGATTGGGTTACGCAGACATCTCTCATGTTCTCAAACTTGACTCACATTCATTTTCACTCTTTTTTTCAGTATTGTAATGACAGTACCAGACATTTAAAATATTATTTTAAATTCCTCTGTTCCTTCCTTCTCCCCAAATCTCCAAACTATCAACAAACATTTTTATTTAACTCTCTTAAACACATCCTGCCTAACAAGTCTTTCTTTTCTAAAATTGTTACATTTACTCCAGTAAAAATTATTTTCCCTGAGAATGCTACACTATTAGCTCTGATTTCATCTTACAGTTTCATATGAATTTTTAGAATAATATAATTAAATTGGAAATTTTACTGCTAGGTGTAGGTTGGTTTTCTCGAGAACAACTTTAAAGTTGGCCGTAAGACAATGTGAGAGTTTCAAACACATAATTTTGTCCTCCTCTGTGTGTAGGAAATTAGTGTCACCCCACTGATCCTGAAACCTTAAAACGTAAGGTCTTTTGCCATAACTTTCCGTAACTCCCAACTGCCTTTATGTGCTTTCATTAGAACCAATAAATTTATTTGCAATTCTACTTTCACTTTATGTGTTAATAATTTGCCTACTCACTCATTTTTCTCAATTATTAATCAACTGAATTGATTTTGTTTACATCTTTGAAACCCTACACATATGGCAATGCATGGGAAATAATGTATACTTGGGAAATTCTTGTTGATGTTATCTGAATTTTTGAGCTCTAGAAGTTGAGCTTCTTACGGAATTGACATCTCATGTGCAAATGGACTCCATTTTCTCTGCTCAAATGCTCAAAAAGATCTTCCAAATAGTATTACAATTATTTTTAAAGCTAGAAAGAGAATGTTAACACCTCTGAAAGTTATACATATGAGCAAAGGAACATCTTTAAGAAGGTAATTAAACAGAGAATATCATTATTTAAGACTATTCAGGATTTAAAATCACTTTTAAAGAATGAACAGAGGCAAGAAAATACTGATTTTTGTCTTGTAAGCATTATGTATTAACAATCTTAACATGTACACAAGGTTCTAAATGAACTTAATGTGAAACAGCTGTAAAGAAAGGTGTTTTCTATATATCAGCTCTAATATCTTTTATATTTCTATTTTTTTCCATTTAGAATCAATACATTTTCTTTTTTTGTTTTTCAGTTCAAAACTGAAAAGACTTGAAGCATATTATTTGCATAGGATATTTAGAGCGCATAAACTTGGGTATGTGTTTGCATGTGAGTGCATGTGTTGTGTTAATTTCCTTATTTGTGAAAGCAAGTGATTTCGTTGTAATGCAAAAAAAAAAAGAATGGTAGTAAATCAGCAAATATTTGACAGAAAGCACATACTAGGGAAAGGTCAGGGGCATCATCTATAGTGATGAAGAGCAGAATTATTTTTTTTTGTCAATGATCCTCGTCCCAGAGTGGCAATTCTTGAGTAAATCATATCACTGATTATAGCCTATAAAAAGATTTTGGAGTCTCCTAATGGAAGTAGTTATTTTTTCCCTGGTTCTTCTGTGTTAACAGAATTCAGACATACTGATTTCCAGTCATATTAATTTAGAAATAATATATGTTCAGCTAAGTTCCAGCTCTTGATCATGTCTCTGAAAGTCTATGCCATCAATTACAGAGTATTGGCAAGATTTTCCCGCTGTTATAAAATTCGATACTGAATTATAGAAAAATACATTTTATTTTCATTGAAAATAAGTTGTAATAAGTGAAGCAAATTATACATCTTAATTCCCACGTAATATGGGAAATTGTATAAGGATATTTCCTCAGTTCTGGTCTTTGTACAAAGTCTAAGAATTATTCAACAAACAAATGGTGTCCTAAATACCCACAATTGCCATCAGCTTATTTAGACTCAGTTGCTGGTATGCAAAATAATTTAATACCAGAGCCTGAAAAACACACAGTTGCTAAAGAAGTGATAAAAAAATAAACGACAGAGAAAAGTAGAGTGTCAAAAAATGCTCTTACTTTGAGAAAAGTAGCGACCAGTAGAAAGATTTTTTTTCTCTTTCTGGTTAAAGTCCACATCATTGGAAGAATTCAGCCATGGGCTGAGAAATATTCTCAAGCTGACAGAAATTCTCAAGGACGTTTTTGAACATCAAATGTCCTTGAAATACTTGATTTCAAAGCATGCCAGTTAATTCTTAATATTATGAAATATCAGACAACAAATTGTGAGAAAATTGAATTCTCCCTATTACTGTTGAGTCAAAAATGAATTGGAGGCGAGGCGCTTGGAATACACCTTAGATCCAAATTTCTATTCCCCCAGCCTCTTTGCACAAAATAGCCAGCCTCTGTCAGTCGGATTCCTTCCAAAAATAATAATCTGTTATCATTATTATTGTCATATTTAAGTTATTTGATCTCTCCAATAGTGTCTAAACTAACTGATCTGGGGCGAATAGGTAGAAAACCTAAAACCCAATAGCGACACTTAGGAAAGCTTTTCTGAGATGCATTTCTTACTTTCTGTTACATTCAGGCTCAGTACAAAGTGGGAGTTGTAACTGGAGACACCAGAACAAATGACAAGCCCGGGTGAAATAGAGAAGCAAATGCTCTCTAAGAATAATGTACGCTTCTTCCTGAGAGAAGCAATTTCAGCCCAGCTTTTCAACCGATGCACGCTGCGCATCTTAGACAGAGGGGCAGGAAGGGCATGGGGAAGACACGTTTATTTGTGTCGCGAAACTCAAAGGGTACTTACCAGCTAGCTATTCGTGAATGATTAATGCAATGGCAGAAAGTTACGTAGGAAGAAAAAAGAAAGAAAACTGTACCATGCACCTGTGTTCTTCAGACAGGAGTGAGAAAAGACGGAATAAAAGCAGGATGCATTGCTCAGAATAAAGTTACTTAAAAGTCTCTCAGCATTCAAAAGTCAAGCTCAAGAGACCAATGTTATTTATTTATAGTATTTCAGTATTTATTTAAATGACTTTTCTTCTGTTTTGAATGTGAGAGCAATTGCCTTCAGATGAAAGAAAAACATTTTCTCAGTCTGAGTGAAATACCAAACTCCTCTTGATGGTATTTTCCCTACTGAAATTAAAAGAATTTTACAAAGTTTTGTTGCAACACTGAAAAATTTAGATTTGAAAATTCAACACCACAGATGTAATCACAGCCAGACACTAATTAAGCAACGGGCCAAATTTGATCCCAGAAATGAGTATGCATATTCGTGACTTCAGTGGGAGGAATCTGTGTGTTTTCAAGGACGTACTTTGGTCAAACATTTACTGAAGAAATGAAAATGTGGTTAAAGAAATAGGGTGCTTCTATTCAGTAATGCTTGCTTACTTGTAAACCCTTCCTTCCTTCCTTCCTTCCTTCCTTCCTTCCTTCCTTCCTTCCTTCTTTCTTTTCTTCCTTCCTTCCTTCCTTCCTTTCTTCCTTCCTTCCTTCCTTCCTTTTTCTTTCTGTCTTCCATACTGAGAATAGAACCCAGGGCCTTCATACTGAGCTACATTTTCAAGGTTATTTTTATATTTTATTTTTGGGACAAGTTCTCTGGCTAAGTCATTAAGTTGCCTAGGCTGGGCTCCAACTTTGTCATCTTCCTACCTCAGCCTCACAGTACTAGTTTCACAGGTATGCACTGTCATACCTGCTTCATCTTTCTTTTTTGATTCAGATTAATGGTAGGTAAAGATATTCTCGTATTCTGATATTTCCCATAGTCACTAAAAATGAAAATATTGTTGTTGTTTTCTTATACTTTTATTTAAAAAATAGAACAGAAGGAATATGTAATCCTCTTGACAGAAGATTTCAGGTTTTTCAAGTTTTTAATAATTCTCAGACTGTTCAAGTGTATGTTTTGGGTGATACCAGAATGCGTGTGAGACAGAAGAGAAGGCATTTACGACCGCGAAGGTTTTCCTCGGGAACAGCCCTTAACAACGTCTCCTCAAACACTTAGGGAATGATTCATTTTTTTCCTTTAGGTTTCAATTTCCTTTAATGTCTGGCGGCATAAAGGGTAAAAACGAAGTTCATTTTAGATTGTGTCCTGATATGATTTGAGAAGTCTCTATGCTTGAGACTTACTTCTTTTGCAGTTTTTATTTTTTATTTTTCAGTTGCACATAGAGTTCTGTTCTCTGAAACTGAGCCAGGTGACACTTTCTCTGAGTATTGCCCTGTGCAATCTGGGACGGATGTAAGCAGCAGGAGTGATTTTGCAAGCCAAATATGTGCGGTTATTAATGGACTTTAGCAACTCTGCTCACTTCTCCCACGCTCGTCTCCTGCTGTCTCTACACAACAGAGGTAGCAGTAATTTGCAAGGCACCTATAATAACCAAAACAGCAGCAAGACGACAATCAGAATGTGTGCTAAGTGCTCTGACTATTGCAAAACATACATTTTCAAATGTTTTTCTCCTGTGTGTTTCTGGTGCTGGGTGTAGCAGTTTTTCTATCTCCGCTCTGTCTTCTTTCTCTGATGATGGCTGGCGATCTAAGACCCAAAGAATGCAGAATTTGTATAGTGCTTTGTGAATTTTAATGTGTACATCAGGAAAAAATAAAATGTCTTGTTCGTTGCCTAACTCCGTTGCACAATAACAATCAAAATACATTTTTAGCTAGTCTAACAAACCACATATAAAAATGAATTTTTTTCTACAGATAATATTTTCTTTTACATTTTTTCCCCTTAATCAGCTACTTGGCCATTAATGCTTTCCTATTTTTTTTTTTCCTGAATTCACGGAGAGATCCACCTTCAGGGACCTCTTGTGTCTCGAAGAGTTAGATGACATGGTTTCTCGGGAGCTCCTATGCAAAGTTACTTTTATAAAGGTCACGAGAGGACTAACCTTGTATCAGCATTTCCATTGGGAAAGAATGTGAGTGGAGCAGGAAGTCATGTCTAAAATCAAGGACACTGCAAGCCACGCTATTGTTGTGGTCACCAGGTCCTGGGAGAGTTTCAGTTGCTGAAAGATTGAGCCCTCCTTTGTTCTACAGAACACAGTGACCTGTTAGTCCCAGGGTTCCATTCACTGTGCCTTCTTCCTAGTATTGAGTACCCATCTAATCACGAGCATCATAGCTCCTGGGACTGTCTGGTTAGGGACCAGAGCAGAGCTTTCTTTCATTGTCTTAGAGCACACCACAAGGAGACAGCCAGAAGCCAACTTTGATATCTGAAGGTAGCAATCACCATACACTCAGGTGTAGTCCATTTCGAGTAGTCACCAAAAAGTGACCAGTTTTTCTTTATACACTATAACAGTGTGCTAAGATAAAACCTATACTTGTCTTGCATTGGTCATTTCTCCAGAGAATTCACTTGTAAGTTTATGTTCCAAAGGCAAAAATACCAGAGAAACACACACACACACACACACACACACACACACAAAGTGGCAAATTAGGTATTCTCTACCCTAAGTCAACTATACTCATGGCAACAAATAAATGGATTTCAAAAAATAATTTGGATTTTGTTCTAGCATTCTGGGAGGCTGAGGCAGGAGGATCGGATCACAAGTTCCCGCTCAGCCTGGGAAAGTTATCAACTGAGTGAGTTCTCATCTCAAGATAAAAAATGAAAAGGGGGCTGGAGATATACTTTATTATGCAGGCCCCAGGTTCCATCCCCATTACTATACAAAATAATAATAATAATAATAATAATAATAATAATAATAATTCGATCAACAGATCCATGAGTGCTCTCTTTAATCTTTTTTAGAAAAATAAAATATAAGTTGCTATGATGTGCCAAGTAAAGTGGCTTTTTCTTTTACAAAGATGACATAGGAAATTATGTTAATCATCCGGAGGTATTGATTAAATGATTGTTGGATCTCACCTGTAATTTTTATACTGTGTCTATGACACCACTAATTCTTTGTTAATGTTTTAACACTGGTGATTCATGAGGATGAAAGCAAGCGCCTGCTTCTATCCCTAAATGTCAACCGTTTAAGTGGTTTGACTTTTATTTTCTATTTACTTTGGTCAGTGTAAATTTCTATGGGTTTTGCTAGTTTGGAGAAAGGGGATTTGAGGATCTGCAGTTCTTGGTTATTAATATTTGACTTTGTTAGTGCTATCTATTTGCTATGTGACTTGTGAAGAAATAAAGAGAAGAAAACTGAGACGCGTTCACAGCCCTGGAAGTGCACGTGGTGTGTGATCGCACATTGAGCCTGCAATCTCTATAGATTGCCCATGTCCACCATCTTGCACGTAAGTAACCACGGCCTTTGATCTTTCATATAGTTTACTTGTCTTACCACAGAACACGTTTGTAGAATCATGTTTGTAGCATCCAATTTCTTATGGTTAGATTTGGAAAGGCCCTCCACCAGTGTCCTGCATTTGGAAGATGATTAGAATATGGGACTTCACTGCATCAAATGGATCATGCCAGTGGTGGTTTTATGGGTCACTAAGAAGTGGAGTGTGCTTGGCAAGGTAGATTCACAACACGGAAAGGTTTAGGTACAGGCTTCTGGCAACTTCTCAGTTTCTGCATCCTGTCTTATCTCGTAGTGAACAGCTTTTCTCTGGTAAGGCCGTCCATGATGCCGTCCACCATGGCTTCCTCACCAGGCAGACCATGCGCAGATTGAGACTTCTGACCTATGAGCTAAAATAAACACCCCCACCTTTAAACTGTGAGTGCTAGATACTATGTCCCAGCGACACAAAGTGCCTAAGACAGTAGGTGTTCTAGTTATTTTCCTGTTGCTGTGACAGGATGCCTTACATCCACAAGTTGAGGAATGAAAGGTTTATTAACCTCACAGTTTCAGAAGGTCCACTGGTGGGCAGCCAGCAGTGGTGGAAGCAGGTGACAGAGGCCGGAGATCCGCTTACACCATGGCAGGCAGAAAGCTAAGCGAACCAGGGGCAAGGTGAAGCCGCAGACTGAGTCAAGGCCAGAGCCTTCCCAGGAAGAAGTTGCAATAATGTCTCTTCTTCCTTTAAGAACTTCAAGCTGCTCTTGGGGTCCCACCCAGTGTACATGCCCCTCTCTCACTTTCTGGCCCACATGGCAGTTTCAACATCATGCAACTGGAAGTTTTGCCTTGGGCCACCTCCAGTCTCAACAACTTAATGCAATCTTTCCAGTTCAAACCCAAGTACCTGCCCCCTTCAGTCAAATCCTACCTTCCAATAACACACGGTTTCACAGTCGTCTTCCTATATCAAAATACATGAGGCTTTTAGGGGACATTCCAGATTCAAACATAGCAGTAAACCATATAAGTAGGTTTTTTATTTTTCCCCCTAAAATCTCAAACCCAAAGTGCTTAGCTTTCTGTTTGAGGAATTTCACAGTGTATGAAAAGGATAGCCAATTCATCCCAGCATTGTATATGGGTGGACGCTGACTACAAGTGCATTGTTGGACCAAGTGCCTGTAGATTTCTGCATCACATCCCCTGAGGCAAGGGGGAGTCTAAGTATCTCCTACATGAAATCCAATCCCACCAATGTGCACTGCACAACATGTATTTTCACAGATGAGAAGGCCAAACGCTTTTCTTCCTATCCTACTCAGGTCTGCTGCCAGAGTATGTTGTTTCCTATCCTTTCTCCTTCCTTATAGCCTCTTCTTCCTCGCCACTCAGAAAGGGCTGGAAAGAAAAATGACACAGTACAGAAGATAATTCCTAGCTCTGTTTTTTTGTAATTGCTTGATAAATCCTAAAATGATGATTTTGTTTATGCCTTGCAATAATATATATTTTTTTTTAATTTAAAAATTCAGACCATTTTTTTTTATCTTTTGTCTTCCCTCTGGCTTTTTTTCCCCTTCCATTGCCAGTTCTTGACTTGCTTTGGACTTTTATCTGTTCCCGGCCTTTCTTAGCTCTCTTCTCCATTGGGGGACTGTCACAACTGAAGACTGCATCTCCTGACTTCTTTTTTGGGATTATGACCTCTTCCCACCAACAGAAGGCCATCTTGAAAGGTCGGAGAGGCAGAGTTAAAGGCCCATCGGGTTTTTTTCCTCTTTTTCTGACCATTTTTTCCCCCTAAGCTTCTCCTTGGGCTAGAGAGGCCCATGACTTATCAGATTCCTTGGGGTGGACTTGGCCTCCTTTTTGGAGAAACGTGAACTTGATTTGTGTTTTAATGACCACATAAAATATACCAACTTCTGAGTTCAGGTTTCTCATGCACTTCATCTATGGTATCACAATCCTCTTTAGGAGATCTCTTCTTTTTAAAGACCTAGAGAGATCTGTATTTGCTCTATGATTCTCTCATTGAAGTACTACCCAAATACTTTCTGGCTTCCCATTAGTTATTGGCATGTATATTGTTTTCAGTTTCTGCTTATCATAATATTTCAATGCAGCACTCATTGCTAAAAATAAAACAAAACAAGAAAAGGCCTATATGTCCTACTGAGTCACAGTGTGATCAAATACTTGCAAAAAGAATAGCTAATGGTTAGAAGTAATTTTTTTTTTTTTGTTGTAAGATTAAAAATGGCCCCCAAATCCTCTCATCAATTCTGTAACACTTTTGGTCACTTTCTGTTAGTGTATAAAATGTTTTCAATCTTGGGCTCTTGTCTCATCTTCCTCCTAGTGCTCTACACCTCTATCTAAGTTCGTGGTTCTCTATCCTGTTAGGACATGAGCTAATACATTATTTCTACCTTAAAATTGCCAGAATAGATGCCCTCTCTTAGTGTTCAATCATTACCAACAGTGTTGACTTGTTGACCCCACTAATTAAATAGCTGACACGAGTCTCTGGTCTGTATTTTTATTCTCATCCCATGCACGAGTATAAACAGGTGTTCATAAAGAGCTCACAATAAAAAGAAGCATATGCATCACTTTTAGGACCTATTACATAATTACAAAAATTGCCACACCTAGGAATTACTCAGGTTTCAACCCATTTCTCTTTCCAGCTCTTTATACACTTTTTTGGTGGAAGCAGGTGAATTTATTGTAGTAAATGAAGTCGCATTAGTCTCAAACCACAAAAAAGCAAGATTTGGGTACATCTATAGATGCAGTTCCTACAATGCCCAGTCTTTCATCAAACCATTTACCTTAGTTACATTTTTACTGCTCAGACAGAAGACTCAACATCTACAACTTAAGGAAGGAAATATTTATTTCATCTTACAGTTTCAGAAGGTCTCAGCCCATTCATGGGTGGCTGGCATTGGAGGAAACACATAGCAGAGGCCTACAAGAGAGAAACTGCTCACTGCATGACAAACAGGAAGCCGGATGAGGGAGGAATGGGGCGAGCTAGCGAGTACCTTTCCAGGTCACGTGGCAGAGACCGGCCCCTTTCCTTTCGAGCCTCAGGTATCCGCCTCCTCCAGCCAGACCCTATCTCTTAGCAGACATGGAATTCATAGCTATTCCACAACGTCCAAATGCACAAGGCTTTTGGGGGACATGCAGGATCCAACTGTACACTGTTTACTGAAGTTTTGAGCTTTCTTTTCCCTGTTGGTGAATGACTTAGTTCTTCGTTAAGTAGGAATTCTTTTCTTCTTCTTTTGCTTGTTAGGTCTAAACCAGGAGAAGACTCGTGTTTACTTGCTCCAGCTTTTTGAAAAGCCCTTTGGCATACCCATCCGGAAAACCAACTGACACACTTCCACTTTATCGCCACTAGATGGAAGCAGTAATGTAAAAGCGCTGCAGAACATAGCTAGCAAGTTGTGAGGTTGCCTATGTTTCCTTTTGTGCGTGTTGTGTGCACACATGTGTGAATGTTTTGCATGATTATTTCTCTTTGGCTTCTTGGTGTCTGAGAGGGCTAGAGCAGGGAAAACGTTATTTATGAAAGGAATAATTAAAAGTAACTTTTAGTTGAGTGTTTAAATCAGGAATTCCACAGATGATGCCTGATACCAGGAGTGCTGGAACCAGGAAAAAAAAATTCTCTCAGTTATTGGTCAGTGAGATGCACTTGGTTTAGTGTTTCCTGTTCCAGTTCTCCCCTAATGGGGGTCTTGGAAGAAGAATGACTGCACTTTTGTGGAGAGAAAGCTGCCTGCTGTTAGAGCCCCGCGGGTGGGCTTCAGTGTCTCCCACCATATTCAAGGGAGTCTGAAGGAGTTTAAGGAGCTACTAAAAAGCTAAGTGACATGCCAAAACCCAAATACATTATTTTGAATAGGACATCCTACATACATATGTAAAATACAATTTGAAGAGACCAAAGGCAAATAACAAAAGTAATTGGTTTTTTTCTGTGCAAATGAGTATACTCTCTAAATTAATCTTCAGTATATACATATATATATGAGACATAAATATTATCAATGGTAAAGATCTTGAAAAATGAGCTTAATTGGAGCAAGATTTATTGCAGAGACTTGGTGGTGTTTTCCAGTATAAAAATACAAATAGTAAGCTAGAACTCTGGGGAGGCTGAGGCAGTAGGCTTGCAAAGTTTGAGCCTAGCCTGGGAAATGTAGCACCTAAGTCAGAAGCCAAACACTTGCAACTTGCCCAGTTGCTTAGTTTTGTAAATTTCAAAATATCTCAGCAATGTGAAGGTGACTGAGAGAACTCTGAAGTACCAATATGTCTGCATAAATGCTAGGAGAAAAGTCATTTAGATTAGCAAATACCAGTCACTTGATTCTATGCATATCATTAGCAAGTAGCTACCAAATTGATTACCTTGTAGTTCCAACCTAAATTTACTAGGAATGTATTTGATTAATTAAAAAGAGTTTTGAAGTATTTAATAGTTAAATGAATTGTCATATTTAAATGTGTAGATTTTCAGGGAGAGAAAGAGAGACAGAGAGACAAAGATATTGGAAGGAGCTTTGAAATTGGCGTATATCATACAAGAAATAATCTTGGTAAACCTGCAACTTCCATGGGCATGCGAGTCCACAGTGTGGCTTGATACCTAGTGCGTGTCTTTCTCAGTCTTTAGTGAAAAGTGCAAAATACTTAAGCAGTAGGAGATAATTTTGCTATCTTGTTGATTTGAGGCAAAGTGGAATTAGCTTGTGGGCAGAACCAGTGAGATGGAAACCTGACCCAGATTAGCCCAACCCTTTTGAAAAGATAGGAACAAAAGTACCAAAGCATCACAAGAAACGTGAGATTTTTAATATTTTTTTCTTTCATGTCTACTTTTCTCATCTATATTTAAAAATACATCAATGTTTTAAAGAATAAGAGTGTCTTATGAAAAATAAAAACATAATATTTAGCTTGGCCTGGTGGGTACAGAGGAAACCTTGAGACTGTAAGTTTGTGTTGAATTTACAACTTAATATTGGAGAAAAGAAAGAGTGACCCACACTTTTAAGTACACATAATTGTAAAGATTGCCTTAAGCAATAGACCTTGGTTTCTAACATGTTGGGGGCAGGGGGAAATTTAACAACTTAAGTCACCGTATTGAGAGACAGTCACGTATTTTGAATCTTGTAAAACTCTAGAAATATTCTCCAATAGATTTTCAGGATTTTCAATAAAAGTGTTAATGAATCAGGGGACTGAAGGGTATAGGAGGTTACTTCAGGGATAAAAGGTTCTTAACTCGGGGTTTGAAGTTCATTGATATTTAGCTACATTGACCATTCTATGAGACTCTCAGGATATTTGAGCAGAAAAGAAAGACAGGAAGCAGCTGAACCACCTACAAGTCTGAAGCCTTAAACAACGTAATCGCCGTGGACGGCTACAGAGGAGCAAACTACACAGCCTATATGAAGATGGTGAATAAAAATCTGTTTCCTCAATGTGTTAGGTATAAAGTTTTGGTATAAACAGCAAACATAGTCCATGTCTTTGTTTAATACCTAGTCTTGTTAAATTTAACAAGAACAAATTTAGTTAGAAATATATAAAAGATGATGCTAATTGTAGACATCACCACACTTAAAAAAAACCAACATATTAGGACCCATTTTAGATCCAATAAACTAGATCGTGCAGGCTAGGTGTCTGGGCAACTGTATATTTGTCTCATAGTATATTTATCTTCAAAGTAATATAAAAAAAATACTGGCTAAGGGGACAGTCCTGAAAGAGTTCAGTACTTTCTCCTATGTTCTACGTTGCTTTATCTCATCCAGCTGTTAGTAGTTAGATGGCCTACCTTTGTTATCTGCCCTGTGACTTTCCAATTTCAGGTAATTTCCATTGAACGTGGACTTTGGTGCTATGCTGCTATGTGTTGCTTCTTCTGTGGAGGAAGCTGAAGACATAATCAGGTCTCCTCCAAGCCTGGCTTTCCAAAGGAGTGCTGAGAAAACCGGAAGTTGGGTATATTCAGGCCTGTGAGTTTCTACTCACATAAGATGATGGCCCTTATGTTCATCCAAGACCTCTTCCCGATGAAAATTTCTTCTCTTAGAATTGTCCTCATAACAGACAACTTAGCATCCACGAGAGTTGGGATTTTTCACAGTATACTTGTGAATATAGAATATGCATGCACTGGGGAAATGATATGGGAATTTCTCAAAAAAAGAAGTAGTATATGATGAAGCAACTGCTCCTTCTGGATATGCATCCAAAAAAATTGAAATCAAGATCTAGAAGAGATATCTGAACCCACTTCATTGCACTGTGATTCACAATAGCCATGACACAGAAACAGCAAAAGTTCCCACCAAATGAGGAATAAATCAGAAAAATGTTGTCTATACCAGAGCTGATCAAAAACTACAGCATGAGTTTAAATTTTAAAAATTACAATAAAAGAAAATTTCAATTCATTTTCCTCTAAATCCTCCCCTTTGCTTTGAACAGTACTCCATTCTAGGCACTTGCTTAAGCAGTCCCGGAAGTCTTGCTTCATGAGAGTGTACAGGGTGATCAAAAATACAGTAAAAGCTGCTGCCAAGTGTCATCCAATGGAAAGGCAAGCTCATAAACAGCGTTGTGGGTGTCCTCATCCACCTTATTCACCAGATGTGGCACTGTGCAGCTTCTAACTCTTTCCCAAATAAACATGACCATGAAAGGTCACTGTTTTCAATCCATTCAGGACATGAATGTAGCTAGGACAGTACAACTAAAGACATTCAGGAAAGAGGACTTCCAGAGCTGCTTCAGAGAGTGGCGAGAATGATGCAATACGAGTGTTCAGATCAAGTAGGGTGACTGTGGAGGGATTCATGGCAATGCGTCTTTTAATATGATGTATTTTTTTAAAAAAATGTGTACAATTACCATAGTATTCAATCACACCTCATACATGCACTAGAGTAACTTTTTTATCCTTAAAAATGTGAGAAACCCAGGCTGTTTGTGACAATGTGAATGAACGTAGAGGACCTTTTGCTAACAGAAATGTGCCAGCCAGATGACAAATCCTGAATGATTCAACCTATCCATCCAAGTGAGATACCTAAAATAGCCAAAATGCAGAAAAGAAAGTGATGACTGACAGATTAAAAACAAGTTAGGAACAGGAACAGGGTGAGGGACAGGAAGAAATGTAGAATTATTGCTCAGTAGTAACAAATTTCCTGTCATCCAAGATGGATTCTAGAGATCTGCTAGACAACATGGTACCTATAGATAACAGTGACACATTGTGCGATGTTAAATGCACAATGGATAGATCTCATGTTAAGTGTTCTTACACACATGTGTACGCACACACACATGCATTCTCACCTACCAAAAAACAACCCAAAGAAATTTTTGAAGATGATGAGTTCTTTAGAATGTTGATTTTTGTGTTGGTCTCTATATATGCTTAAACTATTTGAAATGTGTATGTAATGTAAGTGCAATTTCTTAATATGTCAAATCTCCTTCAATATAGCTGAAAAGGTTATGAAGATGTTCTACATATACTGTAGCTCTCTGAGTTTGTTATTGAAGTCAGCATTCCTTAAGTTTTTGGCACAAGGGACTGGTTTCATGGAAGACAATTTTCCATGCACAAAAGGAGGAGCTGATTTCCAGATGGTTCATGAGCATTACATGTATTGTGCTCATTATTATTATTATTATTATTAATTTTCAATTACAGTCACTTTTCAGTACTACAATGACATCACTACTCCAGTGCCACTGCAGATCATCAGGCATTAGATTTTCATAAGGAGCATGCAACCTTGATCTCTTGCATTTACAGATCACAGTAGGGTCTATCCTCCTAGGAGAATCTAATGACTCCACCCATCTGAGAGAAGGCGGAGCTAAGGTGTTATTACCTGTGGTGGGGAGCAGCTGGGAGTACAGGTGTTAGTCCACACGAGCCTACTGCTCATGTCTTGTTGTGCAACCAAGTTCTCAACCACTTCATGGCCAAGTGGTCAGGGACTCCTAAATTAAGTGCTACTTGCCTATGACTACATTCACCTGGTATACAGGGCATTTCCTTATTCCTTCATCGACAAGGAAAAAGAATTTCTACACGTGTGTGTGTGTGTGTGTGTGTGTGTATGTGTGTGTGTGCATGTGCATGTACATGATTGTACTTGCACATATGTAATGATAATGACCCTAAGGCTTTCTTGCACTAAGTACACTGCTATTGAAAGCACTTTGTTCAAGAACTTCTCTTTGCCATTAAGAGTGAAAACAACTCCTGTTCATCTTTACTGTGTCAAATTTCCTTATTATAGATTTCACAGAAAATTGTACCTCTTTATGTCACTTGTCACATTCACAATCTTGTGTGATGTGTTTATTTAGCTATTGTCTCTCTTAACGGCTAGCTTTTAATGTCATAGCTTTTTAATAACGGTAGAAACTCTATCTTCAATCCCTACTTTTACATGATGGCTGTGGTGTCTCCTACACAATTAGGCACACAAAAATGTTAGTTGGGAGAACTCACATGTTTTCAAAATGTCAGGAGTTCTATTAGCTCACTTCATGCTTAAAGCAATCCTATAAATTATTGCCATTTATTTTATGTGAGTACCAGAAACACAGTTCAGGGCCTTCAAACTAAGTGTCATCCCCAGCTTCCCACAGTCATTTTGTTTGTTTATTTGTTTTTGATTTTAAAATAGGGCTGGGATTGAATTTGCGATCCTCCTGCCTCGGCCTCTCAGAGTTCAGAAATTATAGACCCTTTCTAGTCGTTACTGTTATTATGCCCACTATAGCGATTAGAAAATAGACTCAAAGATGTTAAGTGACTTGTTTGTCCATCTAATTGCCAAGGGATATGTAAGTGTTGAAATCTAGGTCACTCAGCAGCAGAAATATTTATTGAAAAATAACAAATGAATGAATGGAATTTCCTCCCCACTGCCAAAGATTAAATTGGTTGAGATCTCATAGGAAATTAGATCTAATACCTCTCCTCAGTAGCGGTGGAGGTTATTAAATTTAATACTTTCCTTACAAGTGTACTATTGGTTTATGCATTACTATTATCTAATTACCACCTAATTTTAGACATTCACAGTGATCTGTCTTATTACAAAGAAATGATCAACATGAAACTTTAATACCAGGACACCAAAACCGGGTATCCTCTGAGATCTGCTAATTGTGTACTGCTAAGTGTACAAATACTCGAACTCTCCTTTTCTTCTCTCTTTCTCATATGAGTGTGTTGGTTAAAAAGGACACTGAGGAGACATTTTTAAGTGTCTGAAACTCTATTGCCTGTTCTTTATTTCTTTCATCAATTTAAATAAATATGAATGATATTTTAAAGATTTTTTTTTCTATTTTCCCAAAGGATAAACATGAGCAAATAGAATGAAGATTTAGATGGGTTTTAATCAGAATATTTGGATTATAGTAGTAAGTAATCCAGATACTTTAGTGTTTTTAAAGTTCTTTTGTGATAAATTATTTCTGAGTTAAATTTCTTATTTATTTATTTATCTCAAAAGCAAGCAAATATTGAGTAAAACAAAAGAGAAAAGAAAGGCTTTTGACTGAAAAGCAAGTGGGAACCCTAGTGGGTCTCTGACAGAGAAAGGAGAGAGAGAGAAGAAGGAACACTCCTGGCAGAGACGCCAAGAAGGGACCCGAGCAGGTATCCACTGGAGAGAAGAGAGAAAGTCACGAATTTCTTTTTTTGTTTGACTATAGAACTCATTGACTAACTTTATTATTTTCTCAAACTTACCCAGCAAATGTCAAGCGCTTCAATTAATCACGTGTGCAATTTTGGATGTTTAAGAAGACCAGGCATCATTTTTAGTGAGGATTAATATACGAATGATCTTAAGAGTTTGTTTAGTATACAAATAAGTACACTGTAAACTAGTTTTAGAAACCAAACTATTTAAATAATTTTGAATCAAAAACTTAACTTTGAGCCATTCGTAAAATAATTGGGTAAGTGAAATATAAATTGTGATGTTTAGCTAAATAGAAGTATCCTAGGTTAATTACAATGATGAAGTTCAATAATTGTTCAAATAATTTGATTTCATCCTATATTAGTTTATTATTCCTTATTTGCTTTCTTTTTTAAAATTGTTAGCTGCTTTTCACTTTTCTTGGATTAGTTTAGGCACTTCTACACTATGTAAGCTAGCAAGGTACATTGAGTTGTATATAAGTTTGCTATACAATAGAATCTTTGTAGCCAAAGATTCTGATTCTCAGACTTGAATATTTCTAAGAGACTGGAAGTCATAGTCTAGAAGTCTTTAGTCTAAAGTAAATCGTGACTTAGTGAGGCAGGTAAATCATAGCATTGAAGGACTATGGTTCAGAAGTGCGTGTGGTCAACTCAGGCGTCATTAGTCAACTGGAGTTTTTCAACAATTTTAAGATTCCACAGAAAGTACCTTAGGTTATATTTTTGGAAGTATCACCTGATACCGGCAAGAGTCATACAAAATGAGAAACATGAAAATTAGTTGTGATGGTGATCGCTTTCTAAATAGCAAAAGACAACAAATAAATAAAAATTAAAAAGTAGTGTTTAATCCCAGTTCATCCCAGGAGTTTCTAAGTAGTTCACTTACAGATGTGTGTTGAAACACGGGGCCTATCTGCTATAGCATGCATTGCAAACAGTCCACGGGACAACTGCCTGCACCGTGGTAATAGTGATACACTTGAGTTTTGCTGATCTGCCATGCAAAATCTTGGAAGCAGCTCATTTTGTGACAATGTCACCCTGATGAGCTCTCCCAGGACTTTTAGGATGACCAAGCACATTATCAGTGAGCACTCAGCAAGGGAAGAGAAGTCCTGACACTCAAGTCTGTCATAACAAATGGAACAAAGAGAACAGCCTGATGAGAGCTCTAACATTTCAGCCTTCTGTTTTCTCTTTAGAAGGCATAGCTGTAGGCCATCTTTCCACGACACATCAACTTCTGGCACCAGGGACATCATATGTGTGGGTTTAAAAGAGATGTCATAGGGCTGCCTGAGGCTAAGGGTAGTCTGGGCTCCAAAGTGAGTTCAGGACCAGCCTGGTCTACAGAGCAAGAACCTCTCTCTCTCTCTCTCTCTCTCTCTCTCACACACACACACACACACACACACACACACACACACACACACAAAGTCACGATTTGACTTGCAGGCGTAGAAAACTATCCTTGTTAAGAATCTGAGGGTAAAATAGGAGCTGTAGTCCCTTAATATTGAGAGTGAGAGTGTTCTCTCTCTCTCTCTCTCTCTCTCTCTCTCTCTCTCTGGTAGTGGATTATTGACCCCAGAGCCTTCACAATGAGCTACATCCCATCTCATTTTTACTTTTGATTATGAGACAGGGTCTTTCTAATCACTAAGTTGATCAGGATGGTCTTAAACTTGCAATCTTCCTGCTTCAACTTCCCAGAGAACTGGAATGAATGGCTTTGGCCACCGGGACTGGCAACGTTTCTCTTTTCTTTGGAAAAGATAATTATGGATACAAAATGAAATGAGTCAGAAGAGTGGAGGGCCAGAGACCAGCTAAGAGGTTATTCCTATGACATAGAGCCTCGACAACAGGCCTTGGGCTGGGCTGGTCGCACATTCCCAAAGCAGAGAGCGGGGTCAGATTCTAGGCTATTTTCAAAGAGGAGCAAAATGAATTTGCTAATGGATTCTAGCATGTAAAGGAAGAAGATGAAGACTGATTCAAGGTTTGAGACCCATGAAGCTGAAAATGTAGGGCTACTCCTTAGTGAATTTATGAGAATTGGGGAGAGAAGGGATGACATGCAATATCGGATATTTACATGATGTTATGTGGTTGATATAGCTGCTTTTACATTGCCGGGGTGGAATACCCAATACCCACAAAATAAGGGAAGAAAGATTTATGTTTCAGAAGGGTATGATCCATACATGGATGGCCAGTGATGGCGAGCACACATAGTGGGGGCACAGCTGCAGAGCTCTTCACGGCTTAACCAGAGAGGAGGTCAAGTTCAGAAGAAGACTGGAGCCAGCAACAGCCCTCCAGGTCAATCCCCAAGCACCCACCCCTTGCAGCCAGGCCCCACCTTCCAACAGCACATGGTACCCATAGGTAATTTCACCACCCATATGCGTGAAGCTTTGGGGGATGCTTCAGATCCACAACGTGGGCAATGGTAGATAAATTTAGTTTTCAGGGGCTGGAAAAATAGCCATTAGCTGCTAACCAGCCAGTTCATCCTTCAAAGCATCCAATTTTTAAGCTCGGATTTTCTGCAGAGAAAAAGTGAGTTTTTCTCAGCAGTCTTACACTCTTACCATTTCTTTCTCCATATACATAGGTGGGAGACAGTCTTTCAACTATTTTCTCATTCTACCATTGTACAATAAAATCATTTTTATTATTATACATGCAGGTCACCCATACCAGGGACACTGGTGCCTCTTCCGATCTTTGCCCCAAAAGGTGGTTAGGCTGATACAATAAGAAGCACAATGCTGAAACTCGGATAGAGCAAATCGAGATCTGACACAGGGCTCCATTTACTTACACCCGCGGGGCACTTCACTTCTAAGGATTAAGCGTATTACACAGGCACGGCCTCATAATTGCAAGATCATGGCTTGCAAATAAAAAAAATACCATTTCTTGGGTTCTTGAATTGTCTTCACCAATTATACAGGAAAGGTAACAGTCTTCCTATAGTCTTTTATTTTCTTCTAAAGTTGGCATAAAAATGCCAGGGAAAATAAGTAATAAGCTCTGAAAATAAAAGACATAGTACTGATACGTGTTATTAAACGTACTGTTTACAACTAACTGTATTTGGAAGAAACGCACTCCCTAAGCTACATTTCAGAAGACGATTTAAGTGGTGGATTGAACTCTTCCATTAGTCTCCTCCTTTGTTACAGACAGAGGAGCACATAGAGTACTACTGACTGCATGTAACTCATTTCCTTAGCATTTGTAAAACGCAGGCAGAAGAAGTTCACTTCTGCCCACAATGAAGCCAAGAATATGAAGGTGAGAAAGACGTGGGTACTTGCACGAATGTCTGAAATATGAAGCAACATTAGAGGGGCGCCACAAAAGAGGGTGCGCAGGAAAGACCAACGAAAAAGAGTGATTTGGCGTTCTCTTTGCCAGCTTGTAATTCAGGAGAAAACAAATAAAAACATTATCCCGAATAATGTCTAATAGGCAATCGCTTTCCTCCCAGAAGAATGAGATTTGATGACCATCTTTTTAACTCATATGAAGACAAATGTGGCCTGTGGCCATAAAATTGCCTGGAAGTTTGAAGAATCCATCCACATTATTCAATGATATTACATTTTGTAGTAGTATATTCCGTGGGTTGATTGTGCATTTTGTTATACACCATTTTCGTTTATTGGCTCCATATTTACTATCCTTCAACTCCAAGTAGCCTTTTCCTCTCTTATTACTAGAATATGGTAATAGGCAGAATTGATTCATCTGCTACCATCATTCATTTTTAAAATTGCTGATCTTTTTGACTATATTGACTTATGTTTTCTTCCCCATTACAGAAATGAGTCACTGTTATACCCTTGGCTAACCTGACAGGCTAGGCAGAGTTCCCTGAATGGAAATCTCATATTTAGGAACACATAATTGGAAAAAAAGTGCATCCTTCCCGCAGGGATATAAGCAATAATTCTACTCACCTTCAGATCTTCTAAAAACTTGAAAAAGCCCACATTGCTTATTGTTTGAATTCAATGTAAGGTGGGTTTATTTTCCTGATAAAAGAACAATTATCGACGGTTCTCAGACATTAACTGATATTCTTTAATGAGGTTAAACATTTAACAACAGCCTAAGTTTATTTTGAAAATGGTTTTGATAAAAATTGGGAAAATTTTCTACTTTTTTGTTTTGCATTAAGTGACTCTGTCCATAAAAAATACACTTTGAAATTTTAGAAGCATTGCAGTGCTTTATTTACACAATCCCAGAGTTTAAAACAAACTATTCTATTACTTGTAACACGAATGTGTGCAAACCATTTGCCCTCTGTGTGCTTTAAAACAGTAAGCACTGTGTGAGTTACTGTAAGTAAAGTGTTGCAAAGAAGGGTGCCATGTATGTTAGTTGTGCTAATGTGGCTCGGGGAAAAGATCTCTAATGCTTGTGAGAATGAAACTGATTATCAAGAGGAAAAAAGATGCATGGATTCCTTGCATCTCACTGAAGTGACGATAGTGAAAAATTCACAAATCCTGAGACACGGTCTCAGTGTGCCAAATTGAGATCTATGTCTGAAAAGTACCTATTAAAAATACACAATTAATGATCATTAAATGGAACTCCAATTTACAGTGTGGAGCCACATACAGTAAAATTGGAAAGTTCTGTAACTGTTAGATTATTTTCTATTTACAAAGAAATTTGCTAAACACAATAATATTTTTTCATGTCTATGTGTGCACTATCTTAAGATTCTGATATGAAAGAGATAACCACAGATCACTACATACCATCTTTAGTTGTGTTTCATTGGTGGGATTACATTTAACTACACTTGGTTAAGCTGTGCATGACGTAAAAATGAACATTTTATTTACTTGATTTTTATTAGAATGAAATTGTATGTAATTACAAGTTAAATTACCAATATTCTTAATCTCTCCTCTTTCTCTTACTCTCTCCTCTCTCTCTCACTCTCTCTTTCTGTCTCTCTCTGTCTCTCTGTCTCTCTATCTCTCTCTGTCTCTCTCCTTCTCTCTTTGTTTTTTTCTCTCTATCCAGCCCTGGGATCCAGCCCAGGGGATTCATAGTGAACAGAGAGCCAAATCCCTGGCCATTTTCTCTCCCTCTCTCCCTCCTCTCTCTCTCTCTCTCTCTCTCTCTCTCTCTCTCTCTCTCTTTCTCTCTCTCTCTCTCTGGTGTTGACAAGTATATCTATCACTGAGTTGCTAAGTTTCCCAGGTGAGGCTTGAACTTGGGATCCCCTGCCTCAGCCTCCGGAGTGCCGGAATGAGAAGTCGGTGCCACTGGATATGGATTCAATGTTTTTCTTGTGTATCACACTATTTTTGCGTGCACTGGAGTTGTTTTACCTATGTGCCTTTACTTGATTTTTTAATTTACTTAAATAATATTCCATTAAGCACTTCAACACATAAGATTTATACATATCTATGTAATATTTCATGTTTCAATATATGCATACATCCAGTAAGGGTTAAATAAGGTCAAATATACTTACGTGTCACCTTAAACATTCATAATATCTTTATGGTAAAATTTCCAAAATCCTTTCTTCTAGCTTTTTGAAAGACATAGCTGCTTAATGCTATCTATAGTCACCCTCCTGCAAAGCTATGCTAAGCAAAACGGTGTGGTATTGTAATAAATATAGACACAGAGGCAAACGGAGCCAACTAGAGAAGCAAGAAGGAAACCCACATGCCTACAGCCAACTAACATTCAACCACAGTACTAAGAATACACACAGGATATGTTCTTGTCAACAAACCGTGCTGGAAAAATTGGAAAGCCTCATCCAGAAGCGTGTACCCACCCCTCTGACAAAGGTTCCGTATTCAGTGTACAGATGAACCCCAGAAGCCTAATTGGAAGCAAGCCTCAAATAACCTGGTTACAAAATTGATAGTAGGCCTAATAGACACTTCTCAAAAGAAGATGTTAAAAATAAGCAACATTTATATGAAAAGATATCCAATATCACTAATCATCAGGGAAAAGCAAATCAAAACCCTTGCTTCTTTAAAAATAATTGTAAACCATACACAAATGTTGCCAACTATGCCAAGGAAAAGGAATTTCTGTTGGTGAGGGTGAACATTAGCACAGGCATTACAGAAAACCATAGCCTTTCCCGTTCTGCAGAACTACAGAGTACTCAAGTGATTCCACTAGTAGATATACATCCACAGGAAATAAAACCAGAATGTTAATGAGACACAGGCACACCCATGTTTATGGTAGTGCTCTTTAAGATGGCCAAGAAATGGAAACAATTTGATTGTTTGGATGAAGAAATATGCCATATATTCTCGATGGATTTTTATTCAGCCATATAGTGGAATGAAACTTTGTCACTGAACATGAATGGAACTACCGGTCGTTATGGTAAGTGAAATAAACCAGGCACAGAAAGACAGTTATGCAGAATCCACAAAATGTGATCTTATAGACATTGAGAGTAGAATGGTTACCAGAGACTTAGAAATTTACACTGGATGCAGGGAAAGTTTTTCAATGAATATGAAGTTATAGTTAGATAGAATTTTTACTCCTCAAAATTCAACCCAGAGGCATCTATTCCAAAGGCTGGTTCTTAAATATATATATTTAAGGTTATATACTTTTTTGTTTCTTCTTATAATCTGTATGATATCCTATTTACCACACAACATTAAAAATTATGTGCTTGTTCTTTTAATGAAATTTGGGCACTTTCAGGTAAAAAAAATTCTTATTTATCATTTCCTAAGAGTATCTAGCAGAATGTTCAAATAATATAGGACAATGCAATGAGTATTTTTAATTGTTCTGTTCTTCCCCCCCCCCATGTTATTGATATGTATAAGCGCAAAATATAAGATTTACAATGAAGTTGAGCATTTTGTCCACATATGTATCTTGCCAAGGTGACAAGGACTTTCCCACTCTCCTTTTGTCCCTCCCCCTTCCCATCCCTTCCTTGCTCCCTGCCCTACCTCCCCTGTTTCACTTTGTTTTTCATTTTAAGTTCAATAAGAGTTGTGATCTGGGTTTCTTATAAGCAGAAGGGGAAACATCAAATGTTCTGTTATTTTTGACTGAAATTACTCTTGTTTTAAAATTGAATTTATGAGCTGGGTGGGGTGCTGTGGACTAATAATCCAGAATTCTGGGAAGCTGAGGCAGAAAAATTGTGAGCTTGAACCCAGACTAGGCAAATTAGAGATTTAGCAAAACTATCTCAAAATTAAACATAAAGAATAAAACGATTGGGATGAAACTCAGTGCAAAGGCATTGGTTTCAACCCACATTTTAAGGAAAGAAAGAAAGAAGAAAGAAAGAAAGAGAGAGAGAGAAAGAAAGAAAGAAAGAGAGAGAGAGAGAGAGAAAGAAAGAAAGAGAGAGAGGGAGAAAGAGAAAGAGAGAGAAAGAAAGACAAGAGAATTTCACTTGTGAAATGAATCCTAAATACAGCATGAGTCCTGAAGCTGAATCCAGTTTTTATGCTTTTCCATGTTCTGAACAAAAATTCCAAGAA
This sequence comes from Ctenodactylus gundi, assembly GCA_004027205.1. Lineage (NCBI taxonomy): Eukaryota > Metazoa > Chordata > Mammalia > Rodentia > Ctenodactylidae > Ctenodactylus > Ctenodactylus gundi. The sequence continues at coordinate 186,071 of PVKB01000020.1, forward strand.
ACTCCTGATGGATAAGTAGAACTATGCCTTAGCTCTTTTTCATCAAGCACCCGACTGGCTCCCGGACAATCAGAACATTCTTGTCTTACTTCCCTAGTTAATAAAATTCTCACACTGTGTAATGTTGACTATTTCAAGTGTTAATATGTACCAGAGTTATTTTAAATACGCTCTCTCCATAGAGGCCACGTAAAATCCTGCTGGGCTGACATTTTTGTGGCCCTTTGAAATGTCACCTGCATTTGATATTTGATCCTGTTGTTCTCTGCTGTGTTTGTGATAAGCAAAGAGCGCTCTGCCTAGGGATTCTCCCAGCAGGCTAAGATGGTTCTGTGGCTTCCTTAACTCACCTAGATTCTTACTTAAATATTGGACCTTTCCATTGTTCCAGAAAAGCATAATCAATTTTGAAGCGTTCAGGATTTCTCCTACATGGGTAATTTCATTCGTGTGGTACATGTTGCTGATCATCGTGTTTGGTTACTCTGACCAGGTTGAGTAGAGAAAACTCAGCCCATCAGTAAAACTCTAATACATGACGAGAGAGTGGAGGTAGAAATTCAGTTTTTGAACATTCTTAGAAAGACATGCTGGAATACTGGATAGAGAAGTGCTGGGGAACTAAGCTTTACTTTTGGTGAGTACATTTTTAACATATGTAACTTCCTTAATATCTATTTCCAAATAGGTAAAAATGAGAAGATGCAATCAAAAGGGCTACATTATCACTGAGATTTCATATCTTTAAAAACGTTAGATACTTATGATGGGTCAAACTTTTTCCTTAAAACTAGTATTTAGGTAAGAGGATCCCAACATTTTATAAGCTTGCTGCTGGAAGGTATTTTTAGTCCTTAAGTTCATAAGATCAAATTAGAGGAAGAAAATAATCATCTCAAGTATAAGTACCGCCTGGGCAACTTACAGAACTAACGACAAAAAGGAGCTGAGGATGTATTTCAGTGTAAAGGCTGCATTTTCACTCTCCTGTATAGACAAATGAGAAAAATAATCCCACAGAGAAAAGAAAACAAACAAAAACAAGTAGAACAGACAATGCAGTCGGGAAGTGCCGAGAGAAACTATACCAGCAACAATTTAACTCATAATGTGAGAAATACTGCAAAAATTCCAAATGGAAATTATTTCAAATATAGAGTTACTAGTCAGCGAAAGATCGAACAATCAAGGAGGTATATACAACAAAGATGTGAATGGTCTTTAAAAATTTCATCCTCGTGTACCCTATTCAGGTAACGGAGGAAGCTTGGGTCTGATTCAACAAGGAAGAAACTGGGAAGGGCAAAGGTGTGGGGCCAAGAAAAGAGAAACAAAGAAAGATGAATTCGTTGTTACTGAACAGAATCCTTGAGGTGGATGCTTTTGGATGGGCATTGATAAAAAAGCACGAGAATCAACATGCTCCTCTCATGTTTCTTTATAGAACATATTCTATTTTAAAATTAATGTTACAGTCTCCTTAACAAACAGCTAAGCTTTTAGTTACTGTCTAAAAATTTGAATGCATTCTCTTAGATAATGTTCTCCATTCTTCCAACTCAAATACCAAATATTCTGCTTGAGGCACTTCAAACCGGGGTGACCTCCACATGCAGCTTTAGTGTGAACCCAGTTTCAGCCTCATCACCACATCAGATGATCCAGAAAGGGATCAGTTCCTCACCCTGTTGCCCCTGCCCGGTTGTTCACTGAGATCCTGCCACCCATGTGAGACACGGAAGGGACAGTACCGTGGGAAGGCCCTGATCTTCATCCCCAATGTCAATGACAAAAACGAGAAAGACAAACAGAATTGATGTGGCAAAGTATAATTTTACACGAGGGTGTCATTTGTTGTGTTACTGACTCTTCCTAGAACCAGTCCAATTATTATTTGCCCGTATTATTGTAAGATAAAATTGATTGAGAAAATATATGTTCCAATAATATGAAACTTACATAACTGCCTGTGGGCTGAACATCGAAACTATTTTTTCTCATTTATTTTATTTATTTATTTATTTATTTATTTTCATTTTGGTACTGGGGATCGAACCCAGGGCCGTGAGCGTGCCAGGCAAGTGCTCTGCCACTGAGCTACATCCTCAGCCCTGTTTGTCTAATTTAAATTTCAGATAGCAACAATGATAATAACAACAGTAAGTTAAAAAGCATAATTAAAATTATTCAGTGTTTTCAAAAAATCAGATCTAAGACAGACTTTCATGTTATTTATAGCTACATCTAAACTTTTGGTATCTATGGTTACTAGGTCACCACAGCATTTAAAGACTGGGTACCTTTATTCACAAAGGTAGCTTGTTTTTCTTTATTCTTTACTTTGGGTTGGCCATTATTTTCTGTTTTTTTCATTTAATATAACTCCACTGTTTATTTGTCATGGAAATTATCTCCACTTTGCAAACCTGTAAACAGAGGCACAAAAAGACTTACGTAACTTTCCAAGAGTTCCATAGCTAAGAAGTGTGTAACCAATGACCCACAGTACCCAGGTGGCCTGTCTCAAGGACTGCTAATTTTCAGACTGTCATCTAGATATATAGATAAGTGCTGGGCAATCTATCTGCATATACACATTTGTAAATATGTGACTAGAATAAAATTATATATATATATATATATATCATACAATGACAAAGTATTTTCATTTCCAATGGGGTCAGAAAATAGAGAACCCAAATCAAATTAGTTTTCTAAGGAACCTGTGGACAGAATGAAGCATTCTACTTCTAGGAGAAATTTCACAAGGATTGGTGCTATTGCAAGTTACTGCCATTATTTTTAACCCAACATTATGTAGTTACAAAATAGTGAGTGTTATGCAAACAATACACCATTTCATGATAGGAGATAAATGTCTGCTCTAGGTTTTCAAACCTCGAGGAAAAAAACATGTTTCTTTACTCAATCAATACGCTGCAGTAACCTAGAGAGTTTTGATTTCCAGGCTTAATTTTTTTTCATCCTTCAGGAAATAATCACAAGAATGAAATAAATTATTTTGGTATTGAAGCACAGGAGTGCTGCGCTTTGATGGAAATTTGCTTTACATACATAGAAATTTCAGAGATGAATGGTGTTAATTGAGACCCACAGAAGAAATCTGAGTGTCTGTGCTCACATCCTGTGCGTTTCCATCATCCTCAACCACCTAGTAATGTGTGATTATTGGTTTATCAGAATGTTTGGAAAAGGTGGTCACTTATGAATTGGGGTATATCCTTCACCCTCGAATCCTTAAGGCTCAAACGAAAGCTTTCGATTTCTCTTTTCTTTAAGATGGTAATTCACAGTGACCATCATAATTCCAGTACCAACAGGCATTTTGCCCTTTAAGTGTATTTATTACTAATTAAATTATTAGCACTTGTGTTTACATACTACAATAAGCATGAATCTCAGTGATCGGATACGTATTATAATTTCACAGCTGTCATGTGTTGTGATCAGGTTTCATCCACTTGACCTTTTCAAAACCCAGGATTATCCATCCAGGAGCTAGGACAACCGCGCATGTCTCTGGGTTCTAGAGAAGACTGGTAGTAAAGGAACATGAAGCAGCCTGTAAAATGCTGCTACTGTCACAAAATAGGTGTTTAATTAAATAGTCTGGTTTCCTTTTTCCTTGCCAAAGTCAACACAATGTAAAGCAGAAAAGATGGCAATGGTAACTTGCTTGGCTTTTCACGCAGTTGTTAGTTTTTGAAGACCAAAACAAAAGTCTCTGCGAGTTATTATTTTGCAAGCACCCAACTCAATGTGGCCACTTTCTTAGCTGTGGGACCCATCTGTACCACTGCTTCCCACCCGCAATCTATAGCCCTTCTGGGAAATATTAAAACCTGCTGTTCTGGTCAGTGGGTTAGAATCACTTTTAACACAAAAATGATTCATAAATGGACAATTGAAGTCAAGTTGTTTCATTTGGTTAATACCATGTGTGTCCAGCCTGCTGCCTGCTGCCTTTTGCTCTTTTGTTTTCTTTCTTTTCTTTTTTTTCTTTTGACTGAAGAGGAACTATCTTGAGCCACATATACAATATTTCAGAAAGCTAATGTACATATATAAGTGCTAAGTTTTTGCACTTTCCAAAAGTGTATAAAAATGGTCGGCCACATGTAGGACACACTGAAAAGAGCTAGATTTCCTAAAAGCCAAAGTATCCCCATATATGACCTTATTGATCAATGATCCGATCAGGTCTTAAAAACAAATGAAGGGTGTAGCGTCTCTTCCTTGTTTCTTTTGGTTTCACCAGAGAAACTGCCACCATAATGCCCAAGTCCCTTTCGCAGTGATACCCAGCAGTCCGTTCTCCCTCTGGCAGATAACCTCCAGGAATCACTGCCCAGCAGGTGGAGAGTTTCGGAGCGCTCACCACGGTCTGCAATCTTCCCTGACCGTGAGAGAATTCCGGCACCGGTATCCATTTTCTAATTTTCAATGGCTGGCTGGAATTCTTTTTCTTAACCTCGCGTGATGTTATTAAGCAATGGATTCGTACATTAAAAAGAAAATAAAAAATCCGACTCCTACCACCCAACTGTGACTGTGTTATCTTAAGGCAGCTTTAATTCTTTCGCACAGAGGGACCAGCGGAGGACGGAGCTAGGGCAACACTTAAGTCCTCATTACCGCCTATCCCCTCGTCACCCAGAGAGCCCCCAGCCTGCCCATTATTGTCCTGCCTGTACTTTCCGTGGGACTTTGAAAAGAAAAGGTTCAAAGAGCAAGGCTTCCAAGCTCCCCCTTTCCATGTCAAACACTTTCAACTCCTGATTTCAAAGTGCCACTCCGTGGCTGTTCAAAGGCCTGTGGACTCGTAGGGGGTGAGATTGGAGTTAAAGGTTGGACTACAAAGCTCCTTGCCTTCCCAGTCACATCCAGCTTGGAGATACAAATGGTAATGCGAACTCCAGCACCTATCGATGAAACTGCCAATACACGAAAGGAGGAACAGAAACATTCTAAATCGCCACCGTTTTATATTTTTAATTTTTTTCCAACCAGGCGCGTGCTGTCATCAGTTCCGACGAAAACCCTAATCGATGTTTTGAAGTGCTACTTTTCTCTGTGCACATGAGAACTAGAGGGACTACAGCAGTGGAGAGAGAAAAAAATGAGAAAGAAGCAATAAAAACACTCACAAACCCTAACAAAGTTAGATAAGAATAGCTAAAGAAGTCCCTTCCAACATCTGAAACAAAAATGTGTGTGTGTGTGTGTGTGTGTGTTTGTGTGCGTGCGTGTGCGTGCGTGTGTGTGTGTGTGTGTGTGCGTGCGTGTGCGTGTGTCTGAGTGTGTGTGTGTGTGTGTGTGTGTGTGTGTGTGTGTGTGTATAGATATATCCTGCTCTCCTCTGGTTGAGTATTCATCCTCTTCCTCTCCTCTCTCTCAATACTTTTATCTGCCTGCCCACAAGATTTGGAGCACCATTAATTGGTCCTCCGGGAGGCGAGCAGGCCTCTGCTTTTATGACTCAGTTCTCTGTATTGTACACATGTGGGCATCTCTCAGGAGATAAACAAAAGAAAAACACGTGGAAAGGGGCTAGCGATTATACAGGTCTAAACACCGGAGAGGCTATTGTCTTGATTTACAGTTAATGTTCGAAATTACATGAATAATTCTCACACCCCACCCCTCCTTCCCTTCCTGGTCTGCTGAAACTAATGTGCTTCTCTCTCTCTCGCTCTCTTTTTTCATTCTGTCTTATTTCTCATTGCTACAGGGCCATCATCTGAAGAATTCTATTTCCTGTTTGAAATCAAAGATTCGAACTCCTTCTTGGCCCCCCTTCCCCTTATTTTCACCCCCCCCCCCATCTTTTGCAACAAACGAGAGAGGTGGTCTTATGGGAAGATAAAAAGAATAGCTGATCATAAGAACTAACCTGGAGCCAACACATTGGCCTTTGGTCCCCTCGGCATTTTCTAAACCCTGAGCACCTGCAGGTAATTCTCCTGACTTTCAGTCTGGTCTTAGAGAAGGCAAGGTGCACATTCTATAGCAGAGCTTTTCCTGCCTCATGAAATGTTTACACTGGTAGACAAGAGTGACCTCTCTTATGTAATACGTCATTCTCTTTAATATAAGTCGTCAGAGTGCACTATAGTATCTACCGCCCGTTATTTCCATAGGAGACTCTGCTTTGTACTAAGACAACTGGTGCTTAAGTGTGAAGGCATTTGGTAATAAACTCCTGGCGTACAGTTAGAATGTTGACATAAGCAGTGCCTTATCTTGCCTTTGGGACCCTAAATCAACCCAGAGTGGGCACTTGTATTACGCAAGAATCAAAGCACGAGTCTGGTGGCTTCATACAACAATGCTAAGACACTTAAACTCAGCTAACTCTAGACTTTCTAAATGTACTGGAAAAACACAATTTCCAAAAGGAAATGTTTGAGTCTCTCAATCTGTCATCTGATAATCTATGCTTGCATGTACCAGTGAAAAGTACTGTATAGCATCCCTTTCTTGATCACCTTGATTAGATTCTCTAGAAAGTAAAACAGGTAACAAAAACTTAAAGCTGTGTTTGAAGGGGCAGGCTTGTAATCCCAGTACTCTGAGAGGCTGAAGCAGAAAGACTGAGTTTCAGACCAGCCCGAGCAGCTCTGTGACTTGGTGAGACCCTGTCTCAAAATCTCAAAATCAAAAATACAAATAGGATGGGGATCCAACTCAGTGAGAAGGGTAGGAACTCAATCCCCAGTGCCACACACACACACACACACACACACACACACACACACACACACTCGCACATGTATTTGAAGCTACTGGGAATATTTTCAGGGAAATTCATGGCAATATCTCTTTTACTATAATACATAAAATATTCACTATAATTTCAATCACATTTCCTAAGTCTAAAATGAGAGGTGAGGAAAAAATGACAGACGTAAGTGGTAACATACAGTGTGTTTTGTGTGAGCCATAGAGTTTCCATGAGCACACTAGATTTTGAGTACCATGGGAAAGCTTCCTGAGGTGGCGTATCTTGGAACACGTCACCCAGAGAAGGGATAGGAGGCAGTTTGCCGGCTCTCGCCACTTCTTCCTTAATTTGTGAATGTGAGACATTAGCCGTGCTGCTTCTAGAAGATGGGTGTAAGGTATTAAAATGCCTCTGTTAGAAAACCCTACGACTTTCACCAACTCAACGCAGGCAAAATTCAGGCAGGGACATCTCCCCCAGGCACTCAGTGACTCATCACGGGTGACCGTGTTTGTCCCTAGATGGCTGGTATCCCTAAGTGATGTCTGACCACTTGAGAACAGTGTCTTCTCTAACTGTAGTCCTCAGCACTTTTGAATCAGGGACTGGTTTAGTTGAAGATCATTCTCTCAAGGGGTGGGGGGGGGGTGGTACTTGTTCTATAGCGGGTTACAGGAGGATAACTCTGACCTAGTGAGCAGCGGCACGAGGAGAGCAGGGAATGAAATTGCTGCCTGTCGGCCAGCAGAGGCATGAAAATCCGACAGGGTCCACTGTTAGGAAGCAGAGCTTCACTCCCGGCGCAGCTTCTGCTTGAAGTTTGCCAGTTCCGATGTTTGAGGGACTGGTGCCTGGGCTTTGGGTCCCTTTGCTCTCGGAACTCAGGAGGAGGCCAAGGCTTCTTGTGACCTGTCCTTGGAATCTGCATGGACTCACATCATTTCATATTTATGTTAAAATGATTTGTAAGGCTTAGCCTATATTTAAGACATAGAAATAAATAAAAATATGAACATCAGAAGGTGTGGTTTTACAGGGCCTGGTGATGACACCCATAATCCCAACACTATAAAAAGCTGAGGCAGGAGGATCACAAGTTCAAGCTTAGCTTAGACGACATAGGGACTTAATGAGACTATATCTCAAAATGAAAAATAAAAATGAGCTGGGAATGTAGCTCAGTGTGAAGGTCCTGAGCTCATTCCCACTATCACACCAGGATACAAAAATTGATGTAGTCCTTACTTTAAAATAGATTGTAAGATCTCTAACTACATGCACAGACACAGGCTAGTCTGGATACATTCCAAAAGATCTCTTCTTTTTCCTGGGGACAGAGAGCTATATCTCTTTCAGAAGCCTTGAAATATTTTTATATTTATTATATAAAAATAATATATCTTATATGCATAACTGTTAGAATATACATGGATTTATTTATGTGCTAAAGATTCAATTATGCTCCTCAAAGACTTATTTTGTTCATAAATTATTACATAAAGGAACAACTTAAGAATTACATATACAAGTAGACACTGTATGATTATTGTTACGGTGAAAAATTCTACTGCTCAGAAGTTCACAAAGTTATATCCAGTGCCACTTATAGAATTCTGCCTTCTAAGAGAACAACTTTTTTTTTTCTGGAAATGGTACACATTAAAGTTTCATATCCATTATCAGAATGAAAGGCCACATAATAAAGGAATAGCTATTCATCATTAGTTTTTCATTGGGGAAACCTAAGAAACTTCAAATACCTTCCTTCCACTGAGTGGAATTATTTACCCGCGAAGGGCTGGTGCTAGATATTAAACTCCTTTCTGATTAATTGCAAGTTTAATGTATTTTCACTGATTCATTTGGCCTTTTGGAACCCTGGCTACATAAACAGATAAGGGCAAATCTGGCACTGGGATTGTCACGTGGGCCAAGTCACGTGGAGAAATTTTTATTTTATCTTTCTGTAGAAGCAATGGAAAACAAGAAATGATGATTCGATGTTTTGTACTGTCTCGAAATACTGATTACGAATACTCTTAGATGGTTTTGCTATATGTGAGGTGTGGTGTGCTTTTATTCCTTCAGCTAGATTTAAAGTTCTTATAACACAAAACCTATTATTTTCATTTGTGTCATGTCTTCACTTGTATTACTTTGGCAATTTTCTACACATAGTAAGTAATTATCATTTTTAAAAAAAAAACTCTTAAACCAAACTTCTCTTTTTGCCTGATTACTCAACAGAAATATTTCTCACTAATCATTTAATGACACTGATTCTAGTTATAGAAAAATTATTATTCCAATTAGCTATTTGCAAAGAAACAATTCTCAGGTGGTTATAAGTAGGGAAAGGTCCTAGGGAAAACTACAATTACAGACAGCTGCAGCATGAATTACATGTAATTATAGTTGATTCCAAGAAATAATTCTTTCAGTAAATTCCTATTCCAAAAGGATGCATTGCCTTGTAATAAAAGATTTTTTGAGTTAAAAATACATATTTCTAGATTTATGTAAATATAAATATATGTTTACCAATTTTTTTAAAACTACTGAAAGCAAGAACAAGGGATTGAAGCAAAAGTATTTCCATTTCTAGGTACATTTCTTGAAATCAGAGTATGTGAACTTTTAGTGCATGTAATGTTACATACATGTAACATACATTCAATGTAACATTGTGTGACATTGTATTGGGGCTTTTCCCCTTAAGTTTGCCTACAGGCTAAGTTGAAACGAAATAAACCATCTCCACAGAAAGACAGAGAAAAAGAAGAAGGGACAGAGATAGAGGGAGAGAGAGAGAGAGAGAGAGAGAGAGAGAGAGAGAATGTTACACAGTATGTTACATAGTATGTTCAGCAGTAACTGTGCACAAAACCCCATAATTCTATTTTAGTACATAATAAGCATGTAATGACAGATGGTGTCTGATGTGTCACGCAGGCACTGATGAATATATTAATATAACTCAATTTTGTTGTTTTTTTTAAAGGAGATGATTGCTGGGCATTGAACATTTCCGGTTCTATCAATAATTTCGCTGAGTTTTTATTGTGGTATAGTGTATATCTTCCATCAAATATGGGCTAATATATGCGTTATTTATAGTATACAGTCAAATAAAAATGGCAAAAGAGAAGTTGGCATGCTATTCATGTCCATCTAGTGTCACGGTCTGGGTTCTTTGATTTCAGAATGGCAAAATAAAATTCAAAATTGGATAGAGGATTCTGAATGGTTGTCTAAAAATGGAAAGGGTGTCTGAAATCCCAAAAGATAATATGAAATTAGAAAGATAAGTTGTGATTTTTGACTCTTTTTATACTCATAGATTTCTTATTCTTACGTATTATAGCTTTGTTTTCCCACTCAGCATCTCTGTCCAATGCTTTGCATGACTATTCCATTAATTCAATGCAGAGTAATTTGCACCATTTAGACTAATAAAGCTGACAAGTATATTTTTGTTGGAGATTCAATATTTCTAAATCCCCCTCTTCTCTGGTATAACACAAATGCCATATTGTTTAACAAAATTGAGTCATTTTGATTATTAAAAACTTTTGCCAAAATTTATGTTTCTAAAGAGTCTTTTGGGCCTGTGGAGGCAATTTCTCTTTTCATATGCGATCAACATTAATTTGTAATTCTTGAAAGGGTACATGTAGAGCTCACAAATAAAACCTTGTTGTGAAGTCAATTGCATGAGCAAAACAAAGACAGAAATATGTTGAATCATGCAATGCCTCATATCCACTTCTGTACGAAATTTTGTATTTTGCATCATGAATCAGGCAAAAAAAATCTATATCTCAAAATATCAACAGAAAAAAAATGGCCATGAAGTCCTCCAGCAAAATAGTGTCTAATATCCATAAAAGGTCTGCAGGGCTTTTTACATCAAGATACCAGCTACTGAAAATATTTATTGAAACAGTTCATTATGTATATCCTTAACAAAGAGCAATTTTTTATGTTTGGAAACAGATTTTTGTATTAATAGCTATGAATGAACACCAAACTATATAAGCATTACATTTGTTTCTATACTATGCGTGGCATACTCTTACAAGACACAGCACTTATGTAACCTAATTAGAATAGATATTCCCCCTAAAATGTAAAATATTCAGTGTAGGTTTCTGTTAATAGAAGGTGATTCAAGATGCACAGGGGTATATATTGTAAAATATTACACTGAATATTGGTCTAAAAGATAATCATTAGATTTGTATCTTCAAAATCTTTATTACATATTACCTACTAGAATATATTTGTATTTTTCTTTTTTAAAACACAAGATTTTCACTAGTCTGGCTTCAATGTCGGTAGAAGTGAAATAAATGTAAAACATCTATCCAATTATTTCAGTTAATATACAAGCATTAGGCATTCAAACTGCTAATTAAGAGACAACTCGTGCTGTCAGGCATCTGCATGGGCTATTGAACATTGCCTAGATTGTTCTGTAATTATCCCAGCTCAATAGTTCTAAAAACGTAAGCAAAGTGCATCCGTTGCAGGAGAGTATGGCTTAACGCCTAAGAAGAAGGAGCCCAGAGAACATGGCCCGTTTCCGTGTATTCACGTTGGAGATTTTCATTGGAACATGTTTTAATTAATCCTTGAACAGAGAGCAACAGCACGGCACCAGTGAAAGGTGTTCAAGCAGTCCTTGGTGCAAAGGAATCACAGCCCCTAGGCAGTGATAGATGTGTGTTCACTGTAGGGTTCACACTGTGGCCTCCTCTCTGGTTCCGCGTCTTCTCAATCTTAGAATAGTTATCTAGGCCTCATTTTCCAAAGTAATTTCTATAAGACAGAATAAAAAACAAATGGTATGTCTCCTTTAACTCAGGATTTCACGCAATGATGCATGAAAATGGCACAAATGTATACATTAATACATAATTTTTCAGAACAGGCATATATGGCATAACGGTTCAAAGAGGTAATTAGCAAATCTATAATCGGACTGTTGTTTTAGAGTGAAGCATTGAAAAGGCCTTTTCTCTGTTATGAAATGTGCATGATGTTATTATTAGTTCTAGCCACCCTACTATGAAATAGAAAACAGAAAATAGAAAACTTTGTTCCTATGGGCCAACCTGGACTACAGAGTGAGACCCTGTCTCAAAAAAAAAATAAATTAAGCTATGTTCATGTTCATAGCTGCATAGTTAGCAATAGCCCAAGTGGAGAGAATCTATTTGTCTCTGTCTTAGTTAATTTTTACTCTCTAACTCGATGCCAAATATGCACAAATTAGGGAAGGCAAAGATAATTTTAGCTAACAGCTGCAGAAGGTCAGTGTCCATTTGTGGCTGTCCAGAAAAGGTGGAAGCACATGATGGAGGTGGAGGTAGCTCCTCCCAGCACTGCAAACAAGAAGCCAAATTTCAGAAGGAATGGAGGAAGTAGCAGATATCCTTCTAGGTTCCACCCCTTCCGGGTCCAGTCTCAGTGTTTCGCCCCTTCCAGGTGTAAGCCCTTAGTCCACCACATGCCCCAAATCCATCCCTCCAGCGCAGGTTCTCATCTCCTAAGAGCACATGGTTTCATAGATAATCCGTAAGATGCATGAGACTCTTGGAGGACATTCCAGATCCAAACCACACTAGTCGCCAGTCAATGCCAGGATAAACAGACTCCAGTATATCTGTCCAAAGCAGCATTCTTTCGTAATAAGGGGAAATGGAAAGTGAAGTATCATTGCCCCTTCTTCAATGCTCTTTTTCAGTTCAGCCATAAAAGGCAGTCCCTCCTTATCAACAGAAACGAGCTGATTACTTCCTGAGGCTTTCTACAAGGTGCCTGTGTGTGACCAGTACTGCAATGTAACCCCAAAGATAGCATGAAAAATAAAGTGGGAGAAGGACACAAAACAAGCTGTCTCCAGAGCCTGAGAAGGTGAGGAGCCCAGGAAAGTGCTAGGCACTGCCGCTTTGCTCCTCCAGTGAACTTAGAAAGGAAAGGGAGACAAGAAGACAGCAGAGAGGCCCACCAAACACTTAACATGTGGCAATCGCGGGGCCAGATGATTTATGAACTTGCAAATAGCACAGCATACCCTACATAATTTTGAGCCTGGTGCAAAATGAAAATAAGTAGGTTCCATTAAAAATTCTATTAAGAATTTCAAGATAACAATGTGAGATCATTAAACTAATGCTAGGGCCCTTTCCCCTTTCCACTAGCTGGGTCCCACATCCATGATGCTAGATGTGCTAATTGGACGTTGGAAGATCTGCTGACTGGACATTGGAAACCTCAAGTATGTTTTGTAGCCCCTATTGTTATACCTCTTCATAGTCCAAAAATTGATCATTAGAAATAGTATTCTAGCTCGTTTGCCCCAATTACAACAGCCTGTGAAGGACAAACCCAAGTATATCACAATTCTGAGTAGCTATTTGTTTCTATTTCACCACAGGCTTATAGAGCAGAGACATATACACCATCCTAAAATTAAATTATTTTTATTACATGAGTATAAGAAATGCTTAGATGGTCTTTATTTTTCATTGCCTTGTGATTTGCTCTCTCCCTGTTATAGTGTAGTGCACTTCCATTTCCAATGCCCTGTTGAGAGTTTTCCAAGTGAACCGTGGTTACACATCTGCTGGGAGGAACACTACACTCCACCCATGGTAAGCAGATCAGCCTCAGGACACTCGGATTGGTTGAAAAGTTAGGACACTATTACTGGCAAAGCCACGGGATAGGAGAAATGCACAGATTCAGTAGCAGGCTTTACGGAAGTTCTTCCGAATGCTCACTAATATTGAAAGTCAGAGTAATTACTCCCCCAGAATCGCTCGGTACCCACAGACCTCACTCTTTGCCAATATTTTCCTTCCTGGTTTGTAACAGAGCGGCGAACTTTTACTCACAAACATTTGCTCCACAAATCACTAGTGAGTCCACTCTACTGGGGGTGGTGCATAGTCAATTTTTTAATATATATTTAAGTGTGTGTGTGTGTGTGTGTGTATGTGTGTGTGTGTGTGAGGGTCAGTAGACGTTCACGCTATAAATGGCACCCATGCCTTCCCTCTGAACAAATTAGGCCCTGTGAATTGTACAAGTGAGCAAATCTAATTTTAGTGAACAAAAGAGGCTGGGAGATGCTGAGTGTAATTTTTATGTAAAAATAGGAAGTCTCCAAAGACAGCTCTCCTTAAAGACATGAATACAAATTACCAAAGTCATCCAAATGGAGAAGGTTCATTTATGCATTTTTCCATTGTACCGTTCAAAAAAAAAAAAAAAAACCAGCTTTTTCTGTTTCCAAATAGTATGCATGTGGAGTAAAGTTTCACTTTATCCTCTAAGAATGGCTGCAGAAGAGAACTCCAAATAAGTCATGCAGGGGCCTTGTTTCCTTCTCTCCCCCAACACAGCTTCTGCCAAATCGGCTGCCCAACTGTCTACTCTATCCAGTTTTAGCTACTTCAATTTTAATTAAAAAATAAAAGTTCTAATGTAGTGTATGATTAATTCTGCACTGGCACCCTGTGTTTTCAGCAGAGGGCAGACGTGATAAGAGAAAAAATCAAATTCTTCTTCAGCAAAGACAGCAGCTCAATTCCCAGATCAGCACCAGCCATTTTGAAAGATGAAATTTATTTAACCATCCTTTCAGTAATGTTAGTGTTTTAGGGTTTAGTGTAGCTTTCAGAAGGCAGATCTCTGAGAATCACTAGTGAATTGTTAACAGTTTTTCAGAGCAATTGTTTTGGTTAAGATAATATCCTACGTATGCTTCCTGTTATTTGTGCCTTTTCCCATGGATCGTTCAAATATGTGAAAACTTTTGTGATCATTCATTGCAAGACTGAAATAATTTACATGTGTATGTATGTGTTTAACCATGAAACCATGTATGGATATCCTAATTCCAGAGCTATTTACTGAGTTTTAACTAATACTAGTTCCTATTCTAAGTACTGAGAATCTTTTCAGACAAAATTTATCTCTCAGAATATAAAAAAGTATTGCATTACATTTGTTATTGGTATAAGAATACTTTTAATTGATTTTCCGCCCATTTTCATTTTAACTCTGCAGCCCTATTATTGTACTTGAACCCCCAAACCCAGGCTTTTACCATATGCAACTAATTTTTGGGCCTTCGTGTGTTCCACACTTTGCTTATTATATGCATTTTAAAAGACCCTTCTATTTAGATTGCCTTTGCTCTTCCCATTTAAAATATGTGTATAAAACTGCACCAAATCCTCTATCTTTTTAAGTAATATTTTTATTTAATATTAAAATAAGATAGGCTTGCTATCTAATCCTATATTTTTATGAAAATTCCTGTGTCTATTCTTCCCGCATACATTTTTTTAAATTTAAATTTCAAGTTACATTTGGCCTAAATTCATTCATTTTGCCTCTGAATTCTGAACATACGTTTTTGTTTTGAATTCTATGGTCCTAGCCTTTCATTTTCTAAAGTTCTTTCAAAATTTTGACTTAGTTTAGCTATAATGTTAAGGATGACACTAGAACAAACACAATCTGGGAGCTGATTAAACATTTTCCCTATCAACCAGGTAGGCCAGGTTTTGACCACAGTACATTGATCAATCTGTTGTTTTCCCCTCTCTCCACAAACCCTTGCCTAGCTTCACAACTTTGTAGTCAACCTACCTTCAATGTCACCCGCTGTATTTCAGGTAGATCTCAAATCCCCATTGGCCTTCCAAAGCCTTCCATTATTTCCTGAATGAATAATTCTATTTGTCTGTTGCTTAAAGAGCAACAATGCATTTAGTCCAGCTTTGAAGTAACATTACATTCAAAGAATCAAAAACCGAGTAGGAACTCTGATATTTCAATTTAAACCACTTTCAAATATGTTATATTAATATAATCTTAACTAATATTAACCACCCACTGCACTTGGTCTGTAGAATTCACACTCCTAAGGGATTCTTATTTTTGTCACAAACATAATTCCTCTCAATGAAAGTTTTTTTTGTCTCTTCTGTCGTTCTTCTCTCCATCCCACTTTTACATCCCTTATTCCAGACAAAGCCTCCAGCTACCCGTACGTTTAACACTCTCTTGCTCAACTAAAAGTAGGAAGTATTTTGCTCTTAATGGCCGTCATCAGGCACGTTGCTACAGTGCTCAACTTTCACAACTTTGGCCTTCTTTGCTCAGAGTGGTAAGACTCCAGGGAGAAAATAAAGGGTAAAAAGTTTGAATCTGAGTGCTTATTCTCTTTTAGACCCACACCTAGGTGTTTTTTGCCTCGTCAGCTGTCCTCATGCCTCTCTCATTGAAGTGTATGTCTCTGAAATGTTGGTGACTGAAAACGCATGATAAATTAACAAATACTCAACTTCTGCTGGTACATGTTTTGCATTATTAATTTCCTATCACATCTATAAGTTACTTTGTCTAGGAGAAGTGCTTTCTTGGATTTTGTCTCACAAAAAACAAAAACTTTGGCTTGTTATTTATTTTGAGTTTAAGCTACTAGAAAGGCTAACCATGAGAGGTTCAGTCTAGATTATTTTGAGATTACATGAATATGAATTATGTATAATTAAAATGTAAATATTTAAAAGTTTTCTACTTCTGAAATTGCAAAGCAAAGTAGGATTAAGTTTCTGTTTTTGAATCTCTCAAGATGTTGAGTACAGATGCTTCAAATATTAACCATCATTTTGAGCACATGTTAGACAAATTACACAAATATTTACTCATATGATTGTACATATATGCAATAAGTCTTAAAAATTCTTTATATGTTAAGTATATTATTAATTATCTTATTGCTTTCCTTAAAATACCAGAAAACAGGAACTTGAAAATTAAGATTATGGGAAACTGTATCCTTCATCTACTGTAATGTGACTCAGTATTGCAAGAGTGTGTAGATAATAACAGAATGTTCACACTTTATGTTTCTTAAGTATATATCTAAGATATGAGTATTTATTTTCTTAATATAAAATGTTCAATTAAAATATTCAATGTACCTGCTTTTGTTTGTATTTTTAAATTTATTTACATTTTTAGTTTTCCCATTTTTATTTGTGTGTGTGTGTGTGTGTGTGTGTGTGTGATACACAATGTTTATATTGAGCTTGATTATTTTGTGCTCATATATATATTACGTCAATGTTACAATCCTCCCCCTCCCTCTTTTTGACTATCCTGTTCCCTCCTTAATTCCTCTTGATTTCCACTATCACAACCTTTTGGTTCTACAAAATGCCTGTATTTCAGGTTTCTCATATGAAAGAAATAATTCAATATTTAACCTTCTGAGTTTGACTGACTTCACTAAAATGATATCTCAAGTTTCATCCTTTTACCAACAAAAGCCTCAAATTTACTTGTCTCTATGTAGGAGTAGCACATATATATATGTACATATACCACAAGTTTTGTATCCATTGGTCTGTTGATGAATATTTCAGCATCTTCCATAATTTAGCTGTTGCTAGTTGTGTTGCTCTAAACATGGGTATACATGTAGTTTTAATATGCATTTCTTTTAACTCTTTTAGGAAGATTCCAAGAGGAAATATTTCTGGATCAAGTGAAATATTTATTTTCATGCTTTTGAAAAATTTCCTTTCTGCTTTCCATAGTGGTTAGCCAGTTTATAGTACTACGAACTTCCTTTATCCTCCCCACCTTCCCCTGCAACCTCAGCAGCACCAACTACTGTAAGATGATAACTTAATGATGTTTCAATTTGCGTTTTTCTAATGGCTAAATATGCTGAACATCTTTTCATATATTTGCTAGGCATTTGAATTTCTTATCTGAAAATTTCTATTCATTTTAATTGGCCATTTTTTAAAACTTTGAGGTATCTATATTTCTTCAGTTCCTTTTATATTATAGTTATTAACCTTCTGTCCGAGGTGTAGGTGGTCAATTTTTTCCCCATTATGTCAATTCTTTCTTCACTCTGTTGATAGTTTCTTTTGCCACACGGAAACTTTTTAATTTAATGTAATGCCATTTGTTGACTCTAGGGAATATTTCTATTCCATCAGATGTCCTATTAAGAAAGTACTTGCTCATACCTACATCTTTTAGATTTTTGCCTAAAATATAATATGCTTCATTCTATTAAATTAGGTTAACTGCCAGTTATTATGGAATTACAGTGATCTGCTTTCTCCTGTCATCTCTCAAATATATTTGACTGCTTTCACTAATTTAATTGGCTATTACAATGACTTATTTGTCTGTAAGTGGAAGCTTGAAATTCTCAGTTCCTTTTGTTTCCAAGAATCTTTAGTATTTTCTGGGCTTCACTGCAAAACATTCTTAGACTGGATAAGGGGCATTGGAGTTGCCCCCGAAGACTTCACATCTCTGTTCCTCTAAACTAACCTTCAGAAGCTCTCAATTATTTGCTTTAAAAATAAAATTATATGGTTACTGAAATAAATTTCAACCTTAGTCCATAGTATCAAGTATATAGACTGTTGATGTTTTTTTTTTTTTTTTTTTTTTTTCTGCTCATTTTTCCAATAGAGGAGAGAGTTCAGTTAGACAACAGGAACTCACGTCTCCAGGTTGAGACATCACAGACCTGGACTCAGTCATTGGGATGGCTTCTGTGCTTTTGATGAGTGAATTTCTAGTCAATAATTTGGTAAAGACATAGATGTCACACAATAATGGCTATTACAGTATAAAAGCTCCTTCCAATTCTAGCCATGCTACAACTCACTTAATATTGCCAGTATTTTAACATTAGTCACTATACTCTGACATAATTGATTTTTTCATTTTCCTATGGATTGTTTTATTTTTTCAGCAAATATTATATACCAACTGCAAGGTTGGCACTGCAGTAAGCTTTGGAATAAGGACTTTCACCGGATATGCCTGATAGAGATGGAACTTCAGTAATAAATAGCTGCAATAATTATCTTAAAATAAAGTACAAAATCAAAGTGAAAAGTGTCAATGAAACTAATTATAGCTACCAAGTAGTACTTTCCACACAGAGATCATGAAAGATATTAAACATTGAGATGAGCTATCTCTTTCTCAAGAAAATAAATAAAAATAACCTCCAGAAAATGAAAGAGGGGGTGCAGAGAAAGAACCCCAGTGTTAGCAGGATAAGTAACTATTCCAAAGAACAAGACTTTCCAAGCACAACAGATTTCTTTCTTTTTTTAACAATATAATGAACTTGGTTGAGAAAATTCCAGACACACAGATTAATTCTCCAATTTGCTGGTGAATATGTATATTGTCACTTGAAAGAGAAAAGACTTGAAAGATTCCCTTCATCTTTAGCTGCACTTAGTATAATTTGAGTCTTTGTGATTCCTAGGAAGTGTCCAGGAAGATAATGTCCTGAAAATTTGCAACATGGAAACCTGGTTTTAGGGGAGATGGGTTAGATTCCCAACATAGATCATGTTGTAAGCCCTTGTATAAACTTTACCTCTAATTTAATTCTTTGTTTAATATGAAAGTCTTGTTGCTGGCATTTTCATTCTCCACTTTAACATGACTCTGTCGTATTTTTAGTCAATAAAGTAAACTCTTGAGTGTTTGGGCTCTTACATCCTGGCCCTTGCGGCCTTTCCCTTTGTGCACACACCAGGTGAATTATGCCTTCACAGTAGCCATTACTGTAGCTCCTTACTCCCATTTCTATTGATCATGAAACAATCAAATTATTATATCAAACGGGCCAGATTTAATTCATTTAAAAAGGCCTGAGACATGCTTAAATGAGGAAGCACAATTAGTAAACCTGCAAATCAATGGTGCATTTATGTAAAGTTGACTCAAATGGGTTATTGGGCATTAGAACATCGATCCTGCTTGTCTTTTGTCTAATCCAGG
This sequence comes from Ctenodactylus gundi, assembly GCA_004027205.1. Lineage (NCBI taxonomy): Eukaryota > Metazoa > Chordata > Mammalia > Rodentia > Ctenodactylidae > Ctenodactylus > Ctenodactylus gundi. Next base: position 205,677 of record PVKB01000020.1, read on the forward strand.
CTTATTCTGTGAAAGCATCAGGACATGGTCACTGCTATTAAAGGTCAACAGAGTTTTGGGATCTCTTTTTAAAGCTGCTGGAGTTGTTTTATGACAACAAGAATAAGGTACATCACTTAAAAGACTCACTGAGAGAGAAGCAGTGTCAAACATTTTTTTTATTGAATTGATAACAATAAATATAATTTGTTGTGCATTCTGGTATCTGATCCTAATTATGTGTCATCAGTTAATTTATTGAATTTTCAGAAACATTCTTGTACTAATATTTAGATGATAATCTAGTCCTGGTAGTGTGTTAAACATTTTGAAAATCTTATTTCTGCTAAAATCTGACAATTCTTTAATCATTTTGTGCTACAATGAATTCATATACTTTAATATACTTCTCTATTCAAGGATAATTATAATGCAGGAATATATATATATATATATATATATATATATATATATATATATATAATTTTATACCAAATTTCAATACAATGTCAGAAAATATACAACGACAATGAACGGAAAGAAAGTAGTGTTGGGAATTTAATTATTCAATTTAACCTTCTAAAGACCTTATTAAGAATAGAAATTTATACCTGGGAAGAGTATTCATTGTCTTTAAGCTTTTATTTACCTACTGATTACTTTGAATTGTTTTTGTAAATGTTCCTACAAGCTAGTTCTAAATCTGTTATGTCCTATGATACAGGATATACAAATGAACCTGGATAAGAATTTACGTGCAAATATCACATACTAATTTCGCAATGTTTACCTTAATATTTTGGAAAATATTTAACTTTGAGTAGATCTTTGTATGACTAGGCTATCTTATGACAAGTTATGAAGTTTTGCTTAGAATATCTGGATGAATTGCACCAATACCTGAAATTATTTAATACTATTGGTCTAAAATAACGTCTTGGGTTTGGGCCAGTTTCATGTTGACCCATTCTTTCTGACAATACTTGGCAGTTATTGACCGAAGTTTATATTCTTCTTTAACTATAACTTCAACAGGAATATCAAACTTCATTCATTTAAATTTAGTAAGCATTAAGGAAAGCTTCTATGTTGTGGTAAACATTGTACAAAGGATCTTTAAAGTGGATGGAAAAATATAATTCATAGTCCATATATCTAAGAAACTGATAAGGAGTGAGTAATTGAATTAGTTGTGTATTGCTACTTAATAGTCTATTTCAAAGGTCCAAAGACTTAAAACAATATTAGCTTTTATATTATGTATTTTCTGGTTGTCAGAAAGTTAGAAGTGGCTATCTCATGTAGATCCAACCTGGAGACTCTCAATGAGCTGCAGCCAGATGTGGGCTGCTGTGACTAATAGGGCCCACTATTCTGGCTAGAATGTCTATGGCAGTAATGGCAGGAGGCCTTATTCTCTCTCCCTCAACCTCTCCACTGGGCTGCCTGGATTCCCTTATTCACGGCAAATGGATTCTTCCAGTTAGTGGATTCTTGTCTTCAAGAAGGCAAGACAAAAGCCAAATAGTCTTTTAAGAGATACCCTAGAAAGTCAAAAGCATTCGTTTACTTTGTAATTGTCCTGGTATATGAGAAAAACCATATATGAGTAAAGTAGGTTTCACAGGAGACAAAGGCTGTGTGGTATCAGCTGAGAGCATGACAATGGCAGGCCTACTGAACATTACATCCTGTAACATTGGCATTACACAGGAGGCAAATTCAGAGCCCAGAAAAGAAAGCATAGTTATATTAGGAGAAGTTGTAGACATTTTAATTAAGTAATTAGAAAAGGAAAATAACCTGAAATCTTTAGTAAGAAGAAATAGAGCACATGCATGGTGAGTACTAGAAGTGAATCTTAGTTCTTATTTGTTACTTTATAGGAAAAACATGTTAAGTTATTTGGGTTACTGGTTCCTTATTTTAAATATTAATAATTTCATTAACAAATTTGTTTTTAAGAACATGTATACCTAAGAGCAAAACAATAAATAAATTCTAAGGTGATAAGAAACAAAATGGTGATTATATTGAATAATTTCTTACTGATTTGTTTAATGTTATTAAAACGTTATTAAATTTTTTCTAATCGTCAGAGTTAAAAATTCAGACATTTTAAGAATTTAAAGCAAATAATAGGTACACTTAATTTTAAAACAAATGTAAAATCTATGTATGCATATATTTCATATAATAGTAACAAAAAAATCACAATAACAAGTAGGCATATGATGTGAGAGCTGTTTAGTGATTTTAATTAAACTGTGTAGCCACATCGGTAAAATGTTTAGCCCAAGGTTACATTCTCGGTTTGTACAATTAGAATGAGAGCAGGTTTCCGTGTTCTGCCTCTTATTACTCTTTCAACTGTCGCTTCTAATGAAGATGACTAATGAAGATGACAAAAAAATGATGACGGCCATTTAAATACACATCATTAGGTAAAGAACATAAATGTCAATAAAACATTTTCTATTAGGAAGCAAGCTGATGGCACCATTAAAATGAAATTTTTTCAAGTTGTAAAATATAGTTGAAGTCATAATGGAGTACATTAATATAGTTTGGCATTCTCTCACTATTCCTTAGCGAACTGAGAATGAGCTTTAATTAAAAGTGATTTTGATTACTTCACATGTACACTATGAAAGATGTACTGTTGTTTTTATTTTTTTTTTCTTTTGAAATCGCTCACCTGAAAATAAGTTAAGTAATCATACACTACCTCTCAAGTAACTTCATCATTTTAAAAGTTCTCCAACTGGCTTATCATCACACCAAGGGGCTAAATTTGTGCATGGATCTTAAAGGCATGTTAAGATGATTTAGTGTTTGCAAAAAGTACATTTTCTATGCATGTAAAAGCAACGCTGTCCACCCAAAGCTGTGTATTTGACAGAGAAACTGACAGAGCTACATGATGCCAACTTTGGTCATTTGCCTCCCACATTGCCTAATTCATAATACTCAGAGATCACTCTCTAAATTTGCCCTGATATCACTTAAATAGCATTTTATTAAAGGTAAGACCTCCTGAAGGTTTCCCATTAAAAAAAAACTCTATGTCTGTAAGTCCATTTAACTGTATGCTGTAAATAAACAACAAAATAATATAAAAAGAATTGCTGCCTCTGACAACTCTAATTTCACAGAAGTTTTGATCAGAATGGGAAAAAATACAGAGAGCTGAGTCTTTAATCAGGTAATTTTTGGTCCTCTGAATCTCGGCTATAGCAATAATTCTCCATGAAAATACCAATCGGTGCTTATCAATAATTTAAGAGATTTTTTCCATATGCTTTGTCAAGGAAATATTCATATAAAATATGTGACAGAGAACCACATGCATAATAATAATGAAATGTACATCTTGCTCAATTTGAGAAATATTTAAGTACCATTATGCACCAGGAAATCTAGCCTGCAAAAATAGACATTTATTTATTTATTTAGGTGGTGTTCTTCGGCGCTAGGCATTAAAATAGAATTTGGGGAGGAAGTCACAAAACAACTGGAGACATCTGCCCACCAATAAAGGCACAGAAACTATACACTAAAGATAGATATAGCTGCACATCTGTCCACCAAGGGAGGAGCAGAAGCGATATTCTGAATATAGATTGTCAGTAGCTACCAAACTAACCGCAGCCTTCAAAACAGCAGCTGTTATTTTTAAAATCAGAAGAGAGAGAACAAGTATCTCAAATACAATTGAAATCCATATTCATAAAATAATGTACTTAAATCCTAACGATGGAGAAGAGGAAGAAAAAAGACACCCAAAGCCATCATGCCTAGAACCTTTCCTTGACTAAGGATTTGTATTCCACATTAACAGGTAATTACTAATAGTGAACCATCCTTGAATCTAATTTTCATTTCATAATAACAGAAAAGAAAAACTAACAAATTTCAATGAGTCAAAAGACAGCCTCAATCATGTCCTTTACTAAAGTCGTTTGCCTCATGCTTGAAAGACTTAGACATGTAAACACACATGTACTCACACTGGTAGAAAGCTCCACTAAGATCACACAATTTCCACTCCTAGGATAGACTTCCCCAAAGTCTTAGTTACTTTTCATTGCCGTGACTCAATACCCGACACCCACAAACTCAGGAAAGGAAAGGTTTATTTTACCTCACAGTCTGGAAGGTCACAGTCCATTCAGGGGCGGCCAGCAACAATCGAAGTACATGGCAGAGTGAGAGGTGGAGGCAGCTTCTCCGGACCAACAGGAAGACACACTGAGGCTAGTTGAGACTAGTCTCAGTCTTCCTGGAAGGCAGGTGCAGCTTATGTATCCTTTCAGGTCTCCGCCCAGTAGCCAATCCCTCCTGCATCCAGGTGTGGCCACTACACACCGTTAATCCTCACTTAACTGCAATCCACCCCTCCACACCAGACCTCAATCCACCAACATCACATGGTTCCATTAAAATACATGAGACTTTTGGAGGACACTCCAGATCCTAACCACAACACCCATCATGGTCAAAGAGTTACAATTACGCTTATTTAAATTTTGTCTTTCAATGAACGTTTCAGGCACTGTCACAGTTTTCAGGTAAATCTAAAAAGGCAAACTTAGAATACTGTGTTAGTCACTTAATATTTGAAGTCATAATGTTCAATTTAGTCAGAATTCGGATTTTAACTTCTGTTTAATGCAGACAAAAGGGAAACAGCTGAAGCAGAAGCTCTGTGCTGTACAATATTTTTTGTAAACCTCCGTAGTTCAAAATTAATGATTGTTTTCCACAGTATTCAAAGTTAAAACAAAAACCCTAATTAGAAAATCTTCTCCACTAACTTAAAAAATTAGCAATGGACCTTGATGACTCACATTCAAGAGAAAGTCTATGAATATTGTCTATGTATGTATGCATTTTACAAGAATAGAGCAAGAAGTTTGCTTCACGAAGCAAACTTTTATGTTTTCTTACAGTATCAACAAAATCTTTGTCACAAACATAAGTTACTGTCTTCACTTGGCAAAAAATCGTGAAACATTGATATTTTCATCTCATATATATTTGTAAAATAAACCAATAACCTGTCTAATACAGAAATGCATATGTAGTGATTGGATAAATACTGTTTGCAAATTTAAATTTCAAAGTGTTGATGGAAGTGTGTGCTCTACTATCCCACCCAAGAAATTTCCCAGTACAACCCAACTATATATCTACTGAGAGTCTCTCAGCTCTCCATTACATGATTTAGGCAGTTGCACTGTTAGGCACTTCTAATTGTTAATAAATTGCACCTCAAATTGAGTTCAAATATGTCTTTTAATAACTCCCACTCACGAGGCCTATTAACTCCTGTGGAGAAACAGACAACAGATTTGGTTATTTCCCAACACTAGCCCTTAGGTGTTTGATGACACCATCTACGTCCTGATCTAGGTATGCCTTCAATTAATAAACAAAGAATTTAGAGGTCGCTTTGTTTGCTTTCTTTTTTCTTCTGAGCAGTCCAGTTTAGCTTTCCTTTTATTGTATATAGCTATGTGTTGCTACAGTGATTTGTTTTTTGTTGTTCTGAGAAAAAAAAAAGAACTAGAGAAATAATGGAATGCATAAAAAAAGATACTAGTGTCCTCATTAAAACGTGATTAAAGGTTTAGACTTCCAGTACATTAACACTGACATTTTGTCTTTTAAACAGTGTCAGGTAATGAAGGTCAACAGAAGCCAGGGTTCTGTTTTGGGCTCTTGGCGAGCAGCACGGAGCGCTGGACTTCACAGCGGGGAACTGTCAGGCACTGTTCCTCTGTGCTGCTTCCCTCCAAGTCCTCACTTGCAGCTGGCGGCAGCATATGGTACTGAGGGGAGAGATTTTCTGGGGTCCACTGCCTCAATCACTATTTAATGATTAATTACTGCAGTCTGATGTCAGGATGAGACATTCAATGCTTCGGGTAAAAATCTTAACTATAGAAAATGACAGCAGGCAGGGGTTCTGAAAGCTGAGTTAACTTTGTATTTCTTCTGTTGAATTACTCGATTTCTCTATCAACTTGTAAGAATCAGGTGCAGAAAAAAAAGGCAAAGTCGTCAAACAGCAAACACCAACAATGACAGGGGTGGCATTCAGCAGAATCTTCTGTGATTGTCACTCACAATGAGAAAGTGCAGACAAATACACAATAACGAACTCTCTACTGGAAACCGAGCAAACAACTTTCAATTGACATTCCAGGACATAATGGCTCTGGGCTGTGAGAAGAGTCTTCTGACAATGTTCCTAGTAAGCAAATAAGGATGAGATATATTTTCTACCAGTTTACAGTTTTTGACTTCTTATACCTTGAAGAATGAAGCGACAAGATTCGTTAGTTTGTGTTATACTTAGCTTTAAAGGAAATAATTTACTAAAAAAGCCTGAACTGATAGGATGTTAAAGTAGCATAATTGTCTGTTTCTTTTTTAACAAATGCATGTAGCAAATCACTGATGTGGAAATAAATTTTAGTTAATAAAATGAAGCATCAATTTGATAGCTAATCCTAACCTGAATCATACCGAAGCATAAACGTAGGGCTTTGACAAACTTGGAATTCATTTAAAAATAAACCACAAATTATTATTCTCCATCCAGTTAGACTAATTTGTTTCTTATTCATAAATTATAATGAGTACTAGTATTTTACAAATTATTTTACTTTATTCATTCTATATTTTCCATAACTGCAAGTACCTGAAACAAATTCAGAACTTTCATAAGGACTCAGAAACATTTTCAAAAATTATGTAACAGTATTAGTCTATATCCTTTGTCTGTGGGTTGGAACTTGATGAGAGATGTTTGAAAAAGTTTTAGGATGTAGGAAATTTATTGAGATTAATCAGGATCAGAATACCCACTCCTTTTGAATGGATTCCCAGAGATTGCTAAGGTATAAGTGGACATTTATGAGTTTATCATTAAGAACTTAGAATATATTATTTTCATTGAATAATTTTGCAAATATCAGTTATATTCCTAGGACAGAAGAATATAAACCTTAGTTTAAGTGTATTATAATTTAAAATTGAGCAATTTGTATTTGTTACAGGAGGAGTAATGAATGTTCTGGCAATTCACCTGTTGAGTTCAAGGTGAACGTCCAATTAGGAGGTGGGGTCTGGCGAGAAGGTCTCAAAGAGCACATTGGAGAGTATGCCCCTCACTGGGAACTTTCCATCTGTTTCCGGGCTGTCAAAGGGTGAGCAGCCTTCCTCCGCGAGCCCTCGTGCCAAGCTGTTTGCGCCTTAGAGCCAGGCAACCGTGGGCTAAAAATTTTAAAACAGTGAGCCATATTAAACCGACCTTTAAGCTTTGTCCCAGCAATGGAAGAGTAGTTTGTTTAGTGTCCCTTTTTGCGTTCTGGGCTTCCGTCAGCAATGAATCAAGATTTCTTTCTCATGTTAATTTTTTCCTTTCAAATTCTTCCACAGATTCCAGTAGCTATGACAATATGCCTATATGCCTTTGAAACACTTAAGGTCCACATGCCAGTCACATGGTTACCTCTGAAAGACTTCTCTATTAGAACACAAGGCCCAAATCTCGGCTCACTAGAGAGATAGAACCTTTTGAAAAAGAGGGAAATAATTTAATAAGGACATTTTCCCCCCTGTTATAGGTAAGCTGGAAAATTAAATATGGCTCCCAACACAATGGAACATAATGGAAGTTGTGGCTATTTTTATAACAATTTTCCAAAATTTATATATTTTTAAAAGTCTCTTAAAATTCCAAAAGATAATTTGCTTTTATTCTAGTCTATCTATATGACTAAAATATTTTAAACTTTATTGAAAACCCCTGTTTCTGATGCAGAGGATTAATAATATTAACAAGTTTCAAGAAAGTTGGAAAAGGCGGGACTTCTAAACTCTACATATACAGTTTGCAAAACATAGATTTTCAAAATTCAATGATTTGACTTTTGATTTAGAATTCCTTTATGAGCCCAGCATTCTCTACAATGCTGCTGTAGTGTGGTTCTGGAATTCTAGTATTTGGAACAGCTATGAGACAACCATTTGCATTTGGGCTAGGTGCACAAAAGAAATAAATAAATAAAATAAAAAAACACAGCTCTGCAATAAATGATCTGGGGTGTACCTGTTTTCTAGGATTTTCAGGAGACTGATGGTACAAAGTTTAAGATTGATTATGCCTGCTCATCTTGATTTGTGTTGCAATGGCCATGGTAACACAGGGACGGTGAGCACAGTCCTTTGCCACAAACATAAAAGCTACCAAAAATATTCAGCCTACTCTAAACCCCAAAATAAGAGCACTCCAATTTCATTTGGTTAATCTGCCATATTTATATCCCCAATTTAATGAGGCCTGAAGAGTCAAACTCATAGTGTTATGATGAGTTAACACCATAGCTTTGATTGCTCACCATCCAAATAGCAAAATTTCCTAATATCATTTTATGGGACTTAAAAGACATTAAACTATATATGATTGCTGCTCCATAAAATGGTAGAATAGTTTTCCACATACTGTATATATGCAAATACAATATCCCATCTCAACCTCCAGTGCCCATAGTAAGTTACCCTTACAGCTTAGATTGAATAACTATTATTGGTTTACATGCTTCTAAATCTTTCTTTTTGTGTAACTAAGATCAGAGCTAAGCTTTAAAAAAATTAGAACAATGCCTTCTACATAAGACCATCTTGTTTTAAAAGCTTTGCCTCATTATGCAAGGCATCTTTTTTGCCTTTGAAATAAATTCAGAGTACACACTGAGATAACACATTGTGACCTGAAAATTTCAGGGACATCTTCTGAATGTTAAGTGTTTTCCACATCTCTCATTTCTTTGGATAAATTTGGTCTGGGTTTGGGAGATTTGGAAGAGAAGGAAGGAAATTACAATCTAAAAATGCAAACTTCAGTGACTATGTACTGTAGGAGCAATAGATTTTTAGTTTTCAAGAGTGGCAATAAATTCAAAAGTCATTATTTCATCAATGACTTAGGAATCTCCATATTACAAATCTCCCTTAAGTTTTATGAATATCTTGGAATAGACATCTCAAAACAGCAAACACTTCTTCTAAGGCTCATTTGTTTACCAAATAAAAACCTATACTGATAATTTATTTTTGTGCTTTCTTTCAAATTAGTTGATTTTTACAGAATTATGTAAGGGAAGTTCAAGAAATGATCACAAAGAAAGACTTGAATCTGCCGTTATAGGACATGTCTCAACTTGCTAGAAGTGTCTACTTCTCCTACCCCTGGTGACATGTTCAGTAAGCTTGCCTTTACGGCTTTCTCTACTTTTTCCACTGAAGTGATGACAACCATGAAAATCATATTTTATAGAGATATGCTCTTTAATGCACTGATGTGTAAAATAGGTTTACTGTACTTAAAGCTGCTCTTTACTGGAGAGACTGTGTTACAATTCCTTGATTGTAATGATTGAATAAACTCACAATAGCCTCACTTTGGATAAGCTTCACAAGTCAGGATTCATGTCTTGATTATCCAACTTTGCCAAACTTCTTTTTCCTTTGTTTCTCAAGTACGAATTCCTTAATAAAGATTGATATTGGGAGTCCATTGTCAGTGCCTTGTAACTGGGGAGTCCTGGATTTGCAATTTTTAAAGACATTCTTATTGTTCTTTGGCTTTTATATTTAATAGAGAATAATATTTATTTAGGAAATAAATGAAGTTGATAGCCACAACTTTCTCCTTTCTGAGTCTTTAGATTAACATCATTCCATGTGTAATTGCATTGGATTATAATTGCATGCTGTCAAAAGCTTAAAATACCAAATGATCTATCTTTAATATAGAAGATGATTAGAGATTCTTGAATCAAATTAGAATAATTATTTATCCAGTCATTAAAAATATGAAGAGAACCACTGAAAAGAGAATACCAAATTAAGAGCTATCAAGAAATGAGAATTGAATTTAAAACTATGTAAAAAAGTATAAATATACTGTGTATGTACTTATAAATAATGTGTATAGATGTAACACAAACACACACACACACACACACACACACAGAGAGAGAGAGAGAGAGAGAGAGAGAGAGAGAGAGAGACATTGAGGCTGTGACATGGAAGAGCTTATTCTTATCTTATTGCTGGCTTCTTCTTCTCTGTGTTTTGACAGGATTGGGCATCTTTGGCCCACTACACCCTCCACCATGATATTTCTATCTTGAAGCCAGTTCGTGATAGACAGATCCCACTAAAACCAGGAGCCAAAATAATCTCTCCTTTAAACTTCAGGTATTTTGTTCTAGTAATATAAAAAGTAACTAAAATTGCCTGTGGAGCTGGAGGAATGGCACAGTGGTTAAATTGCTTGCCTTGTAAGGACAAGGCCCTGAGTTCGATTCCTCAGCACCACGTAAAGCTGGGCATGGCAGTACATGCGTGTAATCCTGGCATTTGGGAGGTTGAAGCAAGTGGATGGTTCTGAGTGCAAGACCTGCTTGGGCTACAGAGTGGGATCTTATCTCAGAAAAATATATATATATATATATATATATATATATATATATATATATAAACTGAAAATAGGTCAGAAGTACAGCAGAAGAAAGTATTTTGGGGGTGAAGATTTCAGTGATATGGACTGCTTTGTAAGCAGCAGCACATGAATTCAGATAGGCCAAGACTTAGTAAAGGAAACTCCTTTATAGCTTCACTTAGGAAAAAAAAGTAGCAAGTGAATGTGAATGGTGACCAGAGGATCAGAAGAAAAGTGGGAAAGATTACCGATCGGGTGAGCACAGCTTCCCAGAAGTTGCCTTGAGCCATGCCAGGCACGCAGGGCCTGGGGCCTTTGTGGGCAGCTGTGCCCAGCTGTTCAGCCTTCAGACTGCAAGCTGTGAGCGCTGTGGAAGAATGACAGCCAGGAGAAGAGTCTATACGGTGTCAGAGAAGCGAGTAGCAGTGTGCAAAAGACAAAGAGGGCCGTTGGCCCCAGCACGCTAGAGTGCCAAGTTACTTAGTTGAAGAAACAGGGGAAGCCTTTAGCAACAAAGCCTCTGGACTTAAGGACTTCACGCTTCACGTGCAAGCGCAGTGCAAGAGTTCCTGCCAAAGGACATTCTAGGTGATCCCAGAGAGGCGATGTGGCATTGCGGTTTGCAATGTCCCAGGAAATAGTCCACTGGCAGATCACACTCAGTGGAATCTGAGGACTCTCCTTAGGGAAGAGTGCCAGCAGAAGAGAAGGTAAGAAAAAGACTGAGGGCCTCTTGAAAGATCTGAGACCAATGAGAACAGGTTTTGGTAAGCAGAGGTCACATCCCCTCATCCTCACAGGGAATATAAACGCTACTGGATTACAGCGAAATCACTTTCTGATGCCAGATTAGAGCCCATTGGGCTTTTCCTCACCCCCAATTGAAACACAAGAAGAAAGGGTAGTGGTCCCAACCTTCCCCTCTCTCAGCAAGATCAAAGTTCTTGGATATAGAAACTTTCCATCCAAATAATATATAATACCAAATAATAAACAACTGGACTTTGGTCTTAATTCAGAGATTCTTTATAGTTATTTTGATCTTGTAATTTTTATTCATATTGATATGTGTTTTTCTCCTTTCTTTTTCCTGCTATTTTTAGTTTTTACATTTCTTTCGCTCTTGGGTAGTTCTTTATGCCTTCTTTGAAAAGCCTTTCCATAGCTTCTGGAGATGTAATCTATTTCAAACATAACTTTCGTTTCTTTTTTCTTTGTTCTCTACTGCTTAGGCATATCCACCCTTCTCCTGGGGTGGTTTTGTCTTGCTTTTTCTAGCCTATGTACTCATCTGCTTTCTTTAACATTTCAGAAGCTCATCCTCTGTCTCAGTCTACTCTCCTCCAGCTCCCATCACTCTTATTAATAGTATGTGTTAAGTATTGAAAACTCACAGCCGTAGGCTTGGCCTGTTGGGAATCAATGATTTTTTTTTTTTTTTTTTTGCTATATAATTAGACGTAGGTCATTATGGCAGATTTTTGTTAGATTATTAACAATAATACAGTGCAACCTTTAGCTCCTCTAATAAGTTACTAGATGGTTTTCATAGACACCTCCATTAGTAGTATAGACATTTAAAATGTTAAGAGTAGAATGATTGTACGAGTTGCTAACTTGTTGTAATATGCCAACAGCTGGCATGTTTTAAGCTTTACAATTGATATCACTCTATTCCATCGTTAAAGAGAGTGCAGTGGTTGGAGCTTAGTAGGGATTGATAACTTCTGGTGGTTTTGTTTAGCTTACATAGACAATATAGATGCCTATTTTATTATTAATGATAATATAGACACTAGTGGAACCTTTTGATAAGCCCATCATTATATGGTAATTAATGGGTTTATTTAGATAAATATATTGATTATTTAGACTGTGCCTTTTAATATTAAGTGTAGAAAAGTGGTAACATTAAACTGGTTAATAAAATCAGTCTTATCAATAATTTGTTAGCCGGAGATTGTAAGATTATTACAGATTTTCATTCATGTTGATTGTGGCACAGACTTGGAACTGATTTCCTATATATGCCAATAGTTAGCTTGTCATTAAACCATACTGTAAGCCATTTCTCCTTCACTGAAAAGTGGAGTGGAACAAGTAATCAGCAAAAGGTTGGGTATTGAGAAATTCCCCCAAATTAATGGCCAAGTAAGCTAAAAATGGGCACGAATACTAAAATCTAAGTGAACTAAAAAAATTCAAGGAAAGAGATAATCCAACATAGGAAATCTCCATAATATAGACAGAATTAATCAACACTACCTGATCTACAGATCACAGCAGTAGAAATGTGAGAAAAAAGGCAATAAATCACTTGCAAAAATGCATAACCCTCCAGAAGCTGATATCATGGTCTCTGAAGTACTGGAAACTTTAGGAAAGGAGTCCAAACACAGTGGACCTAGTCACCAATCAGCTCAAATAAGATGTACTTGAACAAATGCAAGAGATGCTCAGTCAAAGAAGAGTTAGTCAAACAAGTAATAGTCTTAATTGATAAAAAGCTTAGCAATTATATAGAAGACTCAGAAGGATAAACAAACAAATGAAGAAATATTTCAATAAACAAGGAAAATGGTTGAAAAGATCCCCAGCCAAATTTCAGGATATATATAAAAAAACTCATTTGAAAACTTTTGTTTGAGCAGTATGAGAGATCTGAAGATAAAGTTGACAGATTGAGCCATATATTGAGGGATGACCAAAAAACAAAATGTAAGAAAGTGACAGTTGATGGATGATTCAAAGAGAAATAACCTTAGAATAATGGGACTGCGAAAGAAAATGGACAGCAAAAATATTATAAAGACATTATTCAATGAAATCATAGCAGAAAATTTCTCAAATCTAGGAAAAGAAATTAACACTGAGTTACCGCAAGAATATAAAAATTCAAATACCCTTGACCAGAAAAGACCCTCTCCAGGTCACATCATAATCAAAATCCTAGACACTCAACATTAATTGAAAATACTATGATAAAAAAAAAACCTGCATAAGCAAACCAGAAAGTAACCTACAAAAACAAATCCTTCAGAATAACTGTGGACTTCTCAACATAATGTTAAATAACAGGTGGTCACAGATCAAAAACATTCAAACTGTTAAAGAAAGTAACTGACAACCAAACCGTTATACCTAGCAAAGCAAAATTATCCCTCAAAATAGAGGGAGAATTTAAAAATTTCCATGGTAAAGAAAATTTAAGAAATTTATTACTGCTAGACTAGCACTGCAAATAATACTTAAAGCAATCTTACTTATAGGGAGACTAAGAGCACAAAACAATAAAAAAGGAATAGTGGTCTAACTATAATGAAGAACAGTCAACACTGAAGCAATATAATTACAACAGGATGTAGCAATTATATCAGTATAAGAATGTTATGGTCTCAAATTTTCTATCAAAAGACATAAACTGGCAAATTCAATTACAAAGCAAAATCCAACAATAAAGAAACACAGACTGAAAATAAGAGGATGGAAATTAATACTTCGTGCAACTGGACCCAGGAAACAACCAGAAACTGTTATATTATTCTTAGATACAGCAGATTTAAGCCCATGACAGATGAGAAGAGACACAGGCGGACATTATATACTGGTTAAGGAAGCAACCCAACAGGAGGAAGTCCCAATTATCAACATACACACACCCAACATAGGGCCACTTGCTTTGGTAAAGCAAAAAAGACTGGACATGGAAAGTCAATTAGGCTCCAATACACTTACAGTAGGGGATCTCAATATTCCACTATGACAAATAGATAAACCAAGTAGACAAAAAAAAATAGCAAAAAAATATTAGAGCTAAACCACATTATGGAAAAAATTGGACTTAAGTGTTATTTAAAAAGTGTTCCATTCAACATCAACAAAATGCACTGTTTTTTTTTTTCACAGCAGCACATGGTACTTTTTCCAAAATAGACAAAATAAATAAATACTAAAAAAATCAAAATAATTTCTTCTATATTTTCAGATCAAAGTGGAATAAAACTAGAAATCAATAGCAGAAGAAACTGAAGAAACTATACAAATACACAGAGACTAAATAATATGAGAAACCCAGAGTACAACTAAGAAATAGAGTCAAACAGGAGAGACGTTGGGAGGGAGGAGGGAGGATATGAAAAGGGACAAAATGGAGATCTGAAGGACATGTGAAGATGTGAAGCACCTGTGACATGTACACACGTGGATTTCTCAAGTCTAATGTAATTATGCTGCATGTCAAGTGGAGATTAATAAAGATGGGAGAAAATAAAAAAGCAAAAAGAGTGGAAAGGACCTGAAGGTGAAGCACTATAGCAACCTTGGAGATGCACGTTGTGTCTCTGTGCTTCCCCCCTTCTGCTCCTTGCTGTAGGAAACCCTCACGTACCTGTACACTGCGAAATGGTGAATTGAGGCAAATGAAGCCCTTCATCTCCTTGGGGTTAGCGTTGAATAAATCCTTTTTTCTTTTTTTTACCATAAAAAGAAAATATTTTTTATGAGGATGATGACATTTAAGATAGGTTGTCTGGAGACACTCTCAGGCAGATAGGATGTTGTACTTTCAGGAAGTATCCTAGTCTGCCACTGTGTGACATGGACTTTTGTTTAAGAAATACGAAAACAAGAGACTTGCTCTTAATGACATGGATGGTGAGGAGAATAGCACTATAGTGGTGTAAGACTGTGCCATCAAATTTTGTGGAAAAGAGGACTGTGTTTCCACACACACACACTGGGTGTCCCGTGTGACAGAGAGCACTAGCTTTGAGTCATTTTGGGTTTTATCTTAAAGGACCAGCCAAGAGGGTGGAAAGACCTAGAGAAAAAAACAGAGAACATTAGTGTCAAGAATGCTAATTTTAGTAGGTTGCCATGGCAAATATCCTCTCCGAACTTCAGCTTTCAGATTGTTATCTTTTTGTATTTACACAACGCTCATGGATTTTATTTATCATTGTACCAGAAATACAGAAATACAACTCAATACTCTTAGAGTTGTCCTTTTGTTTAAAAAAAATTTCTGCTTGACCTCCATAAATTGAGTCATTTTTTTATTTTTCCCCAATTTATTGATATGTATAAATACAATATATAATGTTTACATTGGTCTTGAGTATTTTGTGCATATGCATAGCACAATAGAATTACAAAACCTTCCCCACAAAAATTTATTCTTCCCATCAAGACAAGAAACTTACTGCCTGTTTGAATGTCTATATCTATTGTGATTTGGATCTGAGATGTCCCCCAAAAGTCTCATGTATTTGAATATTATAGATTGTCTATTAAACTATGTGCTTTTGAGAATTTGGGGCCTAGTCTGGGGGGGGGGTGGATTACAGGCATGCGAATTGGATTACAGGCATGTAATGAGGGCTTACCACACCTGGATCCAGAGGGGCTGGTCACTGGGATGAGACCTGAAAGGATGTATAAGCTGCTTCCTGCCTTCCTGGGAGGACTAGTCTCCACCTGCCTTGACTTGGCTTCTTGTGTGTGATGTCGTGAGAAGCTGCCTCCACCTCTGCCTCTGCCATGTACTTCCATTGCTGCTGGATGCCCCTGAGTGGACTGTGACCTTCTGAAACTGTGAGCTAACATAAATCTTTCCGCCGCTAAATTTGTGGTGTTGGGCATTGCGTCACAGCAATGAAAAAGTAGCTGAATGTAATCAAATGTAACAATACACAACAAATCAGGTAGAGATATGTAGGTAGCCTATTAATGGGTTTTTATAATTCAAACATGATAGCAGCAGCAAGACAGAAATTTAAGAACAATGTAAATTATCCCAGCACCGTAACTTGGTAAAATGCAAGTTCATAGACTAGCATTGCACATATAGAAATGTAAAGTGGTTTCTTCACCCATAGGGCAGCAATCCTGGTTGAAGGCTGAGCTAGAGACCTTCAAATTTCTGACTCAAAATGACAAAGTTTTCCCAGGGTAAAGCTGAATCTCCAGGTAGATTCCAAGTGCCAAGGAAGTTCCAGGGCTAAAAGGCGAAAATTTTCTGCATGAATTGGCAGAGTTGGAAATCTTAATATGAGAACTTTTTTTCCTTTCTAGTAACCAACATTATAACTGTGCTTGTCCTAGGATGGGAGGAAATGCGCTGAGATAATATAAGCTGATGTGAATCTGTGATTATTTGTAATTCCTACATATGCATTATCATGAGCTTTCATTGTTAGTAATTTCATCAGCTATCAAAAAGCCTGTGTTAAATGTATTATAAATGAATACTAGTCATGTGCATCAATTAATTGTTATATTTGAATAATACATGAACACACCTTTATGTTTTTTAACTTTTGACTGGTCTGATTTTTGAGTACTTACCACACTGACATGATTTGAGAGTTTAAAACATTCATCATTCTTATCGACAGTTTCAAAAAAGTTAGAGTCAATGTTTTTGTTCCGTAATCTTACTTTTTAACTAAGTAAAAGTTGCTGCATCAAGTTTTAGTATCACTCTAAAATATGTCCTTGTAGAAGTTGCTGTAAATGTCGACATTTTCAGCAGCATAAATTTATAGTGACACTGAATTTTTATGACACTATAAAAGTTTCTACTCATGATGATATGTATAGCTGCATTTTCACAGAAATATACAAATTTGTGTTGTAGACACATGTTTATCCTATTTTCCAAAGACAGGAAAATGGGCTTACAAATATTTCAAATGGTCCTATATAGTCAAAAGTACGGCATAAAATTGAAAATTTGATTTTATTCCTTTAATATCTGGTGGTCAAAATATGTATATTATTGTTTTTTAATCTTCTATTGGAGAAGAAAAAGAAAGATGTACAAATGAATTGATTCCCCATGATTAGTGTAATTATTATCTGACACAAATATACCAACAAAAAGTAAAAAAATAAGAAGAATGATTTAAAAAATAAGTTGGTTGTAAATGAATAATGGGAGAATTCTCAAATTTTTATTAGAGAAATGGATAATATACACAAAATGCTTATAAAATGATTCTTAGAATTCGCAGGCTACTGGTTGTCTTAATTTGCCTAATTAGATTGTAGAACTAAAACATTTAGAGAATCTGATAAATAATTCTGTGTGTGAAACAAGTTTTTAAATCTTATTCTCAGTTGAAAATAAGGCAATATTTAAGTTAGTATAAAAATAACCAAAATGTGTAGAAATTTTTGCTAAGCATAAAGTTGTTAACAAGTCATTACTTTTCCTTTTTACAATCAAATGTAATTGATAACTAGTAGTTGGTTTTTGGAGAAATGATTAGAAATATTTTAAATAGAAACATAAAATTTATGTATCTTATAAAAATGCTCACTGTTCTCAAGATATCTAGGGGAAGAAAAAATGGAAATTTCTGAAATAAAGCAACTTTTGAAGTGATTCATTCTAAAGAAAATATGACTTTGTAAATAAAATATTATACAATTACTCAAAATACCAGGCGAATGCAAATTACGAATAAGAGTTCAACTTCATAACAGTCAAACTGTTTAAGTTACATTAGAAGATAGTGCTGGCTTGGAGCATAATTTCTACTATAATAAATATTGTGTCCTATTATTCTTTAGAAGACATACTGTAGTTTGAGTTTTAACTCTTTCTATTGTGATTTTTTTAAAGTATGAATTGTTCTTCCCCATCTTTTTAACATTGTTCCCGTTAAGAGCCCTATGCCAATACATCAAGTTCATGTCACCTTTACAGAGTTACCTATTTTTTTTTCTTCATACTCCTTGGCACTCAAGTTTGCTTATGTGCTAACACTTTGTTATTTATTTTTCACAACAGAGTGAAAACTGCAGCAGGGGCAAACTTCTCAAACTTCATTTTACACCATAGACCATGAGTTATTTAAGTGCAGAAACTGAGTTTCTTTTTTCATTCACATACATTATTCAAATGAGAACTTAGTGTGTAGTAAGTACACAGTGAGTACTGTATAGCACAAGAGAAAGATATTTTGCTTGAGTACTTAAATTATTTAAACATGTTTGAACATTATTCCTTCACCAAAACTAGATGATTAACTTTCTATTTTCAAATTTTACACTTTGAGTTGTAAATTCTATAAATTATTTTCAAATGAGTAAAAGTATATATGTAGATACATATTTACATAAACAGATACAATTTATGTAATTCTTACTAAAATATAGGAACAGTTGGGTAGTAGGTGTTTTATAACCACTATTTTGCTTAGTCCTTAAAGGGATATTTTGAGATAGACATTAATTTTCACATTTTGTGTAAGATAGATTAGCATTATTTTGGCCAAAAATGACTTAATTGACAGACTAAACCAACAGGAAATAAAATTATGGTTTGGAAAGTATGAGAGGCAAAATAACAGGGAGTTTGTGAAAGAGAAAAAGAAAGAGAGAAAAACGAGAAAAGAAATGTATGGAAATATCTCGAATTGAAATGCACAAAAGTTGTATTGCTCATGAACCAATGAGCGGTTACTTTAAGATGTTAAGTGACTGAAAAATGTTACAATATGAGAAAGAATATTATTTGTTTTGTTGTTTTGTCAAGAGAATTCAATATATATATATATATACTTCAAATTGCTTCCGTTTTTATTTGGGGTTGGGTGTGTGGTTAAAATGATTTTTAGAGTGTTTTTGAACACAGTACAGAGCTATCACTGGGGAAGCAGATAACAATAAACCATTGCCCTGGTCAAAAATCTTTGAGGTGTTAAGAATACCGTGAACTGCTTTTAAAATTATATTGCTACAGAGGAGTAACTGACGAAACAAGGACTGTGATACCATCAATACCATTGCAAGCTGGGAATTGTTGGGAAGTGTGCATACTGATCTTCTATGGAATTAACAAGTTAGACTATGGGATATAATAAAAAATAGTATGAATGCATAAAACTGAGGACATACATTAAAATTACTAACCACCGGTCTTTGTTTACTAGCTTCTGCTTTCTAACAGCATGTGGTACTTACAGGAAGCAGAAAAGAGTTCACTAGAAAAGAGAAGCATACTTGTTCAAAAAGTTGTCCTGTTTGCTGGGAAAGATCATTCAGACCAGATCCTGGGGAGCCTCAATAACATCACAAGCAAGAAGCTTTAAAATTGGTAGGAGGTACAGGCCCCATTAGGCAAGTGGAAGGGGCTTAGAGGGTGCTGGAGCAGGCATGGGAAAATCTCTTTGAGTTGTAAGTAGAATATTTTATTGACATGCAAGTGGTAAAACAACTCTTGAAAATGCTGAAGATTAAATAAGAGTCTTTAAAAATCTCACATTGATAGCTGTAGTTTTGCTTGCTCAAAGTTACTGAATATCTTTAGTCTATAAAGAATGTCTACCAACAATAGACTGGATACCCATTTTTACAGGTACTTAGCTATTGGAACAAATCCATTTCAAGGGATTCGCTGAATGTCATTAAGAATTTAATCTCTATATGTAGAGGGAATTTTCTGAAGATAGATACTTGACAAGGAATGGTTGTGATGAATGTGAAGACTCATATTTCTGAATACAATCAACATAGCAAGAGATTACAGATAAAAGCTTAGGAAAGAAACCAATTTACTTCAAAACAAGGGATTTGAAAATTTTCATTATTAAGAGAAGTACATAGGAACAAAAGAGTGATTGAAGAAAAATAAAACTAAGAATAAACAATACATAGCCACAATAGCGAGGTAGATTTGGAGAACTCAGGATAATTCATGGTGTTCAAACAGTACATACAAAATAAAGTGAACAAATTCATTAGTTATTTTTTGTATATTGGTATGAATAGTGATGTATGGAACACCCTAAACTAACTCTTGAAATTAGATTTCTGGCAAGAAAGTTTCCTACGTGTTTGGAGCAAGAAAATTCTTCACATCTGTTCTGAGATCACCAAATGGTGGCTGACTGGGGACTGTCTCGCTTTATTGAGTTGTGATTTGTAAAATGGCCTTAACTCTCCTATTGTCTTTTAAACTTCAGAATAGATGGGTAGACTTAGTTATAGGCAACATTTTGATGCTCAGGGGTGAGAACTAAAATGAAATCAACTGTGAGCAGACGGCTAACAGAATTCTGAGCCAAGTCTGTTGACATTAACACCATTTAATTATTTGCATTCTACATTAACATTTGGCTATTCTAATAGATTATTGTATTCTCAATGGAATTGTTCTCAATAGCTGCCATAAGAAATTATCATAAGTTTGTCATCACAACATGACACAATTTATTGTCTCACAGTTCTGAGGGTCACAAGTCCAGGGAGACTGAGGCTCAACTTGTTCTCTCTTATGCATCTGACAAGGCTGAAATCAAATGTCTATGAAGTTGGATTTTTTCTTTCTTTTTTTTTTTTGGTGGATGCTGTAAGGGAGAAAGTGGAAAGGGGAGTGAGTTGAGAACAAGCCCTGTGATGCGAGCTGGCAAGATTCTTCTCTAAGACATCGGATAGTATCGTTTAGTTTATGTGGCTCATACATTCTATCACAAATACCGCTCCCATTAGTGTATGAAATGCAAAATATAAAGTAATATATATGTCCTTTATCAAAATGTCAGGAGGGTGCATGAAATAATGAGCACAAATAGTTCTTACTGGCACAAAATGATTGCACGATTTAGCTTTTATCCTACATTTTATATACGCATGTATATTTAATATATATTATCCACATACTTGTGAATAAAAACAAATCACTTAACTTCTGTGTCATATTTCACTCTCATTATTGACAATTCATTAGAAACTATTTATAATAAAGAAATATCTCAATAGGTCTTTGTAAAAAGTGTCTTTTATTTTCCAAATTGTGTGTGTGTGTGTGTGTGTGTGTGTGCATGTCTGCGTGTGTACATGCATTTGTGTGACACGTGGGATTGAGTCCACAGTTTTCCCACTGATCTATATCCACAGCCTATTTTTGACTCTTGATTTTGAGGTGACGCTTCTAAGTAGCCCATACTGAGCTTGAATTTGTGATCCTCCTGCCTCAGCCTCTCACAGCGCTAGGATTACAGGCCTGTGCCACAGGCTTGGCTTATTTTCGGTGTTTAGCAGTTCACTCACAGACATTAAAAACGTGTGTGACTGAGCGCTGACACATGGACATTAGATTCGATGAACTGGCAAAGGAAGAAAGCATACCCAGACACCTAAGTTGGAAAGAGTGAGAAGAGCATGTAAACAGACCTGATGAATCGAGTACAGTACACCAGATTTCCCGAAGTGCACAATGAGGACATGGACACTCACACTATCAGGAAGTACAAGAAGTATATGGACACAATAGCAACTAAATTAGAGTGGAAAGAGAGCACCACATTTTTCCTTTTATGTGGGTAGGGGGAGAGAGAAAATTCTCCTGAGAAGATATTAAGACCCTTTTCCCCCACTATTTTTATTAATACACAAATGTAATACATAGTATTTAAAATGAACTTGGGTATTTCGTGCACATATGTATCATAGCAACTTTACAGTCCCTTCCCGTTTTGGACCCTCCCACCCCCTCCCTATCCCTTCCCCCAACTCCGGCTATCACTTCACGTGATTCTATAGAATGTCTGTGTTCTGGGTTTTCCACGTCAGAGAGACTATACAGACCCTTTTAAGGGGAGTTTGGGGCCGTGGGTGTATTGTAGACCAGTCTCCTTGAGAGAGACTATAGTGAGCTAAGGGAAACTGGAAGAGAAGAGGGCGTGCTGGGGTCTAATCAAGCATACAGAGGAGACCCCACTCCTTGCGGAAGTTGACAGTATCCTTCTTGTTGCAGGCAGGTAGAAACTGCGTATCCAGGCACAGTTTTAAATCTTCCCATATAGTGATATTATGATGCTCCGTTGGTTTGATAAATTTTAAAAACATCCTGCAAATTCAGTTAACGTTTGCTGGTGTGGCTTCAGCTAGTTGGGTTAACTAGCTACAGTGTGCTGTTATCTGTTCCAGCAGAAGTGTTGGAAAGCTGCAAGCTCTTTGCTTTCTTTGTTTCTTTCTTTTTCTTCTAATTTTTTGTTTGTTGGAGACAGATTCACTCTCTGTAGTTCAGTCTTGTCTTGAATTCCTTTTAGTCAATTAAATTACCAGAAAAATGATGTCAGCAAAAGGCTATTGTCAAGAAATAATAAAAAAAATATTAACAAGGTTCTGTGAGAAAATCTATCCTTCTAGATTTTTAGTGAAACTGCAAAATAGTACGATAACTATGAGAATAAGTATGGAGGGTCCCGTTATGCCTGTTCAGAGAATCCTTCCCAAAGGTTAAAGACTTCTACAGTGTTATGTATATACACATCTTTGCAGCAGCACAGCCCATGATGGCTACATTTTAGAAGCAGGCTGTATGCCCATCACCAAAAAAGTGGATAATGACAAGAATAGAGTACATAATGAACACAGTGGAGGAATACTCAGCCACAAAAAAACAAATGTTTGAGTCACTGATAGAGAAAAAGATGCACCTTGAAACCATAATGCTAAGAAAATAAAACAGACACAAGGGATTACATACCCCATGTTTGTGTTCTAAGGGAAACTCAACATATAAATGCTTCAAAGAATAAAATAAAGAAATGCTGGGACACAGGAAGGTAGACTGTGTGGAGGTGGGAAGGGACCTAGGCAGGGGAATGGGGAATGAGGAAGTAGAAATGATTTAGATGTGATATGTGAAAGCATCAACTTCACAGGTTTTGCACCTAAGGTTTACAATGAAGTTGAGGATTTTGTGCACATACGTATCTTGGCAAGGTGACAAAGACTTTCCCATTCTCCTTTTGTCCCGCCCCTTATCCACACCCCTGCCTCCCTCCCCACCTTACACCCCCCCCCCCATTTCAATTTGGTTTTTGTTTTGAAGAAGTGTCCCTGCCAGGACGTGAAAAAAATAGGATAACCTTTATGTGCAGTTGAATATCTTAAGGCTTTGGTATATGTCATGGGTTTTTATATGTTTGGAGTTCCTCAGGTGAATTCCATTGATATAATCCAGCAATCCTTCTTAATCTCATCTAGTTCTGTGTTTTCTATCTGATTCTTTGTTTAGCCACTATTGTTGAGCCAATAAACCAGGAATTATCATATTGTGCTCTTGATAACCCTGTATCATGGCACCACATGTGAATTTAGTGGACTGAAGTGACGGCCTTTTTTCCAAACAACAAGTTTGAAAGTTGTGTTATCTTCAAAGTAAATGAACAGATATACTTTGTTTATATATTGAAAATTGGGAGAATTGGTCAGTAGAGGCTGAGAAAAACCACAATGAATGAGAGGCACTTTCTCCCTCAAGTGCTTCCCTGTAGAGGATTTTATCTATTTCTTTTAAAAATGATTGCCTGAACTAACAGGGAAGACCTGTAATCCCAGCATACTCCAGGAACCTGAGACGAAAAAAGAAAAAAGAAAAGAAAAAGAAGAGGAAGAATTAGAAGAAGAAGAAGAAGAAGAAGAAAAAGGTGGAACTCAATGGAACTCAATGCAATAGCTGTGGGCTTAATCCCCGGTACCACATAAATTATTTAATATAATTTTTAAATATGATATAATTTTGTTAAGTAGTTATGGGAAACTTTTTATCAAGGGAGTTAAAAATAAGCATATGGATGTATGTTACTTTCAGTATTTGGATGTATGCATGTGTTTGGGGTGAAATGGGAAATTCAAGAAAGATAAAGTGAGGAGTTCCTGTGCTGAACTCGGCTATTTCCACACACAGAGCTTGGCTCTCTGTGTGTGACCATGGCTTGCAGATAGCCAGCTATTCCTTTCTTCTTTCCTGGTCATGGCAACCTGAGTTCTCTGGCCCTGACATAATAACTTTGTAGACTCCAGCAGTCAGCCAACTGATGACACCAACCCTGACCCCAGAGGGTCACGCCACCCTTAACCGGTGTCCCACATGCCTGCTCTCCCAACCTATCAGGCAACTCTGCTTCGTCCTCTTCTGCCCAGTCCTCATGCCATACACTGACCAACCAGCCCAGTTCCTCACGTTGGCTAATCCATCCACACTATATAGAAGCTCTGTTCATCCCATAAGCAGCACTTTTCCATCCATTTTTCTTATTCCATTTGTCCGTTTTCAAGTCTTTAACCCCTGGCTCCCTTTTTGTATTCTTTTTCCTTATCCTTGTATCTTTTATCTATTTTTTTTATTTTCTCTCATATCCCCGTTCCCTTATGCCTTATGTCTGGACCCGCTAGCCAGGCCTAGGGTCATGGAAGGCCTTTACACCTGGGCCTGCCACCCAGAATTAAGGTCACGGAGGCAATAAACTCTCCCTCCAAATTCTCTTAATGCTGGTTACATTTTTAGGTTCTGCCTGTTCCCTTCTTTGTCCTAACATAAAGTACAACAAACTTCAAAATGGCAAATTGTCACCACTACAGTACCAAACAAATCACACTTACCTTTTCATACTGAAAATATTTTTACCACACACATCATTCATAAGTAGAGATGACTGCATGAATGACTTCTCTGTTTAGGTCTACTTTGTTTTTCTGCTAAAAGATGGCAGAAAATTTCCTCCATAACAAACTATAATCCACACTCTGGTGCTCATGTCTAGAGTTACACTGTATTTCTCGACTTGAAAATCAGCCCTCTACCTGTAATGCAATTAAAAATTAAATTTCTCTTAATCACGGCATTAAGCAACAAGATACGGACAACTATAATTACATACTGAAATGGTCTAGGCTCTGCTAATTCCAATATTAAGATATTTCAAAGGAATGTGGCAAAAAACAATGTCACATTGCTCTGCAATTCATTAACAAGCATGTTTCTTACCCATTATTCTTCATGCTGTATTAACATGTGACAGAGGTCAAGATTACATTAAATTATAGAATAAATTACTATAGTTAACAATGCCATTTGACAGCTTTATGGGGTAACTGCTGTTCTCAAACTTGATCTGCAAGGTTCTATTTTCCCTTCTATTTAAGTGCTTTTATTCTTTTTTCAAAATAAGAAAATGAATTCTAAGCAGTGTAAATAAATTGTGCTGGATCTTAACTGGTGTGGATTGCACCACCTTGTTAATCTCAGGTGATGCTAGTAGCAGAGACAAATGCTAAATAATCACTACACTAAACCGATTGATTATAAACAAACTGAATTTTTCAGAAATCAATCTCTTTTTTTCTCCAAGATGATTTTTTTTTTCATTGTGGGCCTAGAAGGCTAAATTTTTACCAGACAGTATGCTTACTTCTGTTGTATGGTTATGTGTCCTAATGTGGGTGTGGATTCCTGATGACATTAAATCAGATAGTTGGTTAACATTAAAAGAAACAATGGAGCAGGGGGTGCTCGCATTATTAAGATTTTTAAATTCAGGCTTAAATTCATATTTAGAATAACAGCATCGTTGATAATACAGAGCAATCAATATTTTTGCATGTAAACATCAATAGCTATATGTATAAGTTGACATACACATGTAGATTGAACTAGCTATAACTGCTTTAACATATATTAGAGGATTATCTTAAAGCTTTTGGGTTTCCAGTGGTGTTTGTATTAGACACCTGGCCATTTTTCATTTGCCATCATTAGCTGAGTGCAGCTTTTGACCTTAAAAGGGTAGCATTTACAGAGGGAAGCTCATCTTACCAGGATGCACCACAATATTCCCCTAAAGGAATAATACATATTGCAAATTATCGAAGAAAGGTCATTATTGTATTAAGTTAAATACTGTTTTTTTTATATTCAGATGGGTATTAGCTTTTGGGTAAGAAAACTTTAATATTGTATTTTCCAAGCTTTTTCTAATCTAGGTAAGACTGCTTTAGAGACCGTTAAAAATTGAAAGTTTTATTTGCTAGAGCTTAACAATTTTGCATGTTTTGGGGTCTACATGTGTCTAAAAGGCATTCTTTGTGAACCTAGTGAATGATCAACAAAAAACCAAAGTTCTTTATGGAAAAATCAAATTGATTATTAATTTTAATAAGGTTTAAAAGTGCTTTATAAGGTATTATTATAATCACATCTTATTGCCATATGTTTTAGAGTAATGACAGCCAAGTGTCACCGATCAGTTACACAACAGTTGACTAATAAAATATGAACGATTGTGATTTTATCTTACATTTTCTTAATTTAATGAATATTTCTCAGTCAATGCATCATTATATACATCCATGCATCTAAATTTAGATTTCCAAGCTTTTTGTATTATTAGTTTGGTGATTTTTCAAGTTAGTGTAAGAATATAGGAGATCCAACTTTCTTATCTATATATGCAGTAAACATTTGATCGCCTTTTCCATAATGATACACTTGGAAGATCTCATAGTTGAATAACACATTTCCAAATCGCATAAAATGTTAAGAACAATAAGACCCTTCTTAAAAAGACACTGATATTAATGGAGTAGAAAAGAGAACTACAAGATTCACTTTGGATGTTGTATTGTTGAACTAAATGGAAAGCACAGATGAACGGGCAGTTTTCATTTTGATGGATCTGTATTAAACTTAAATGTAGACTTCATTAATCCCTTTTATGTCTTCTGTTCAGGAGATGCAGAGCAGGGGTATGGGAATTAAGGAACGCAAACTACAGTGTAGGAGTCCGCTCCCAACGCAGATGATTATGAGCACGCTCTGTAAGTACGTCAACTACTTTTAAGAAAAATAAAATCCTGATTCCACACTAAAAGAAACTAATTTGATTTAGGATAAAAATTCTGCCCATGTAAGCAATTGAGGCCCTGTCTGTTCAGTCCTCATAGTCATTACTGATTATGTTCATTACACTTGATTTGCAGCCAGAGATCCATAATACACTTAATCAATAAGCATTTTATTAGACCTAAACATATCTAAATATTACTTGCTTACATTTCACATGCATATCTAATGTGCACAACTCTGAAATTCACTTTGGTTATCTCATCACTTGGCAATATCTACAATTTGCAAGTGTCAAACAAATCTTTCCTGCTATAGAAGTAATTTTATACCTTTGACTTAGGTACTTTGTACTTTTGACTTCTATGATATGCCAGATGGAAGAAGTCATTTTTTTTTCATTGAAAGTATGTCGATGTATGTCCAAGCATGCCCATGCTTCAGGCTGCTGATATATCTATGTTTCAGCTAAAACCTGCAGGGCAAAAAGTGAAACCTTTTTGGTGTGTCTGTGCACGGTGCAAGGATCAAAATAGGCATGTAACCATGGCTATCGACAAATACCAAAAGCTCAACAAGCAGACAATGCCTTGACTTTCAGACTTAGCTCCTCACTTAGCCATTGGTAGGTAGATGCCAATTCTCTGATAGCAGTGGAGGTGGGTTGATTCCTGTGAGTAGAAACCTGTGCTGGGTCTGCTTTGCCATAGAAAAAGCACAGTTGCAGATTCCACTAGGTGTCTTTAAGCTGTTACCTCAGCACAGGCAGCTCAATCTTACACTTAATTACCAATCATTTTTCAATTTATAAGTAAAAGGAATTGTAGTGGACATTATTGCTCATTCTGTTATCATCTTAGGTAAAAAGGAGTATGACCGTAATATATATTTGTGTGTACATTCTTTGTTATGTGTTTCTATGCATATATCTGTACCTACAGAGATGACTAGATATATGCAGATACAGACAGACAGACTTAGATAGACAATGAAATGAGGCATAGATCACTCTCAGAACATCCATCAACAACAAGTGAATGCAAAACAATTTCATCTGTGGTATTAGCTCTATTTCTTCTCCAGTCTCCTACTCTTGCTCTAAGAAGGTGAAATTAAACACTAATACAAGTAAAGAGCTGACTGAGGAATTAGAAGTCCTGGTAAAATCAATTCCACCTCATCGTCTCTGGGATTCAGACAAATTGGAGAGGTCATGAAAAGGTAATACAAATAGAAACAGGATTCAAAGTGAAAAAGTCCACATCATTCCCACCAAGGGTAGGATGCTTAAGCCTTCTCACTCTTTTGTGCAAACTCACAGCACTGTCTTAATTTGTAAGGCTCCTTATTTTCCTACCAGTGCAACACAAACATGTACCTATGGAAAAATGTTGCATTCTTCACATTACACAATTGGCTAGCTATTTAA
This sequence comes from Ctenodactylus gundi, assembly GCA_004027205.1. Classification (NCBI taxonomy): domain Eukaryota; kingdom Metazoa; phylum Chordata; class Mammalia; order Rodentia; family Ctenodactylidae; genus Ctenodactylus; species Ctenodactylus gundi. The sequence continues at coordinate 234,243 of PVKB01000020.1, forward strand.
AATCTGATACTATTATCTCTGCATTAAATTCCGTTATAATTCAGGCATGTGTGTATACGTCTATCCTATTATTTTCTTGTTACTGTGACTGAACACACAATGCCCACTACTGAAGGGAGGAAAGATTTATTTTAGCTCACAGTTTCAAAAGGTTTCACAGTCCATTCATGGGTGTCTGGCACCATGGAAGCACATGGTGGAGGTCTAGCTGGAGAAAAGTTTCTCACAGCATTGTAGACAAAAGCCACGGGAAGCAGGATTGAGGCGCAATCTGTGAACTCACAAGGTTAGAGCCCTCCCAGGAAGAAGCTGTGACCATGTTTCTTCTTCCTTCCTTTACTTAGTTCAAGCTGCCAGTTTAGCAACAATACCCTTCCTTACTGCCTGGCCTATATGTTCATAACACACTCCTAAATTTCCTGCCCTGGCTACTCTTCCAGTCTCAAGAAGTCAACACAATTCCTCCATGTCAAGCGCTAAGCATCTGTCCCTTCCAGCCAGGCCCCACTTCCCAATAACACACCGTTTCACAGTTATCCCTCTACATCCAAATACTTCAGGATTTTGGGTGATGCTCCAGATCCAAATCGTAATAATGCCAGTGCTCCAAGATAAATATAATTTGTATGGATCACAGAAATATACTAATAAAATAATAGTTATGAGAAGCTAAAATAATAAAAAGATTACATAAAAAGAGAATCACAATACAATTAAAATAGACATGAATTTTGTTTTAATTTGTAAAAAAAAGTTTTCATCCATTCTGGTGAAATAGTTTTGCTCTTCTCAGATCTCATGTAGTAAGATGAATACTTTAATACTTTCATCCACCACAATTTTGCAAGGGCAGAATTTTTTTTTTTTTTTGAGACAGGGTGTCACTCGATAGTTGAGACTGGTCCTGGACTCACTATGGAGCCCAAGCTGGCCTTAGACTCTTGACAATTCTCCTGCCTGAGCCTCCCAAGTGCTGAGATTACAGGCATGCACGAACATGCCTGGTTCACATGGTGCTGGGGAATTGAACTCTAGTACTCAGTGCTTGATGTAATGCTTGCTAAGCAAGTGCTTTAACCACTCAGCCATTCCTCCAACCCCTAGGGCAGATTATTCTTGAGGAGAGAGAGTTTGGGAAATGAGAACATGTAAGAAAAAAACTCAAATTCTCCATGAAGATTACATATGGTTTTATCACAACAACTTCTCTACTCTGGAATGCAAGAGCATGCAGGTGGTGACAGCAGGGGCTATCAAGAGAGGGTCTTTAAAGAGGAAGAGAAGGTATCTATAAGGAAATTAGGAGGTTTTTAAATTGATATCCGGTAAAGCTTCTATGACTTTCTCAATGAATAGAAAGTCAAGATTTATATTACCCTTAGACACTTGCAGTTCAATCGATGTTCCTTTGACTGTAACTTTGTTTGATCAAGGCCTGTTTCAAAGGGAGAACAAGCCATCCGTGTCAGGTAGGTTACAGAAATAGTCTTCCCAAGAACCGCATATTCATCCCAAGAGGTCTCAAAGATGGCCTCCTTTTGCTTATCCCCGAGATGTCCTGCTAGGTCTCACAACAGCCTCTCCTCTCCTAATCCGCTGGTTCGCCAAGGAAGTTTTTATAGATTGCATTCTCTAGTTTGAGATTGACTCTTCCAGTTTTCTCACAATTTGAGCTTTTAACATTCCTCAAAGGACTCTCTACATCATAAGAGTAGACAGTTTTCTACAGAGGTGTCATTGTTGCAGTGACTAAGACAGCCCTGATACAGATTAATACAGTAGTCACCACACCTACAGAAATTTTACCTATACCTCGCTTTGCTTCAAGATGTGTCTACTTTGACACGAACCCACGATATCTCATTTTACTCTTTAAGCTCACAACTTGCTTAACTTTTATTTGCCCACACAAAGTACTGAAAATTGCTGGGATATGTTTTCTATTTCACATTTTAATAAGAAAGTGACCAAAATAGGAGAAGACTTTACTATAGTTGACTATCAGCAACTGTTTATTTTTAGGTGGCTGAAAAACATAGTTGAATCCTTTTCAGTACTTCCTTGCTTGACTTGAAAATAACCTAGTTATAAACAAAGATATTAGCAGTTCCCTACCTTTCTGGTATGAGAAACCTATTTCACAAAAGATAATTTTTCATGGAAGGTGGTGGAAGATGGTTTCAGGATGATTCCAGTGTGTTACACTTGTGGTGCACCCTACTTCTATTATTACATTGGGCGTGTAATGAAGTAATTTTACAAATCTCCGTAATGCAGAATTAGTAGGAGCCTTGATAGAGAGTGAAGTTTGGGTGGTAACATGTGTGATGGGAAGCAGGTGTCAGGAGAGATGAAGCTTTTCATGCTGACCTGCTGCTCACCTCCTGCTGATTGGCCAGGTTCCTGACAGGCCATAGACCCATACAAGTCTCTGAGCCAATGGTTGGGGTCCTTGATCTAGACTGTAAAGGAGGAACATGAGAACATCTTAGTGTTCAAATGTGTCATATAGAAATACTATGCTTCTTTTCCAATAGTATTTGTCTCATATCATTTTAAATTTCCAGAATATGATCATGTTTTCTCTCCTTATATGTAGATTTCCAAATTATAACTTTATGATTCATAAAAATTATGGGATCTTCATTGCTAGTACACATTACCCACAACTTAAGGGAGAAAAGGTATATTTTAGGTCACAGTTAAAGAAGGTCTCAGTTGATTCATGGGCACAGGTCTGAGGACTAGCTGTAGATAACCTGCTCACAGATTGGCAAACAAGCGGTCAAGAGAATGAGGAAGGGTGAGGCTACCTTCGGTCCTTCTAGATCAAATCCCAGTGACTCATCCCTCCCCAGCAGACACCCCCCTGACCTCATACCCATGAAATCCGTAGACATTTTACAACGTTCCAATAAATGAGGCCTTTGAGGGACATTGCAATAAACTTACTCAAACCTTTATCTCCCAGTTCAAGTTGTAAACAATAATCATGAAAAATCCACCAAAGAAAAAATAAGCAAGCCAATATACTAACACACTCAACCTAGAAAACAGGTATTTTTCCTCAGTAGTTGTAGGATTATTTTCTTAGTTGAATTATCAGGGTACAAAAGAATAGAGTCTATGAAGAATGAGCACTTGCAGTATTTTAGGAGTGACTTTTTATTATGTATGATACACAGCTACTAAAGGTCACAGGACTAATTAGTGGCAGGTTTATGACAAAAATCCAATGCTTCTGACTCACTGACCAAGATTTTTTTTTCTAGGTAAATTTGTGACTCATTCTCTCTCTCCCACTTTTTTTTTGTCAAATTCTTGTATGTACAAGGTTAGATTTTTTCTTCCTTCAGTTTATTAAGGTTCAAAGTGCTTGACTGTCCACAGTCCAGCATCAACCACTTGGAAACTCAGTTTCAGTTAGTTGGATAGAAACACTTTTGTTTTGTTCTCATTTAAATACAGTTATGGTACATAACACAGATATTATATTGTTTTATATGTGCTGTGTTATATATCTGTTTGCTTTCTTAAGAAACACTTTATGCACAGCACTTAATAACCACCTACTTTCTCTAGACTTATCAACTTCACACATAAGTATATTTTTGTAACTATATTAGATTTAATTTCTGGTATGGAGATCTCTATTTAATCATTTCTTTAGTAACAATAATTACTGAGTGCCAAAACATATGCAGTGTATTTATTTTGAAATAAATAATGCACTCTGTGTTTATATTTGTATGTTAATGCTGATATCTGAAGGTCAAAAATCCTCATTCGCTTTACAATGTGTAGGAAGCCACGTGCGTAAAAAGAAGAAAAAGAAATGAGAAGAAAAAAGAGACCTGTCTGATATTGTTGCATTAAATTAGAATATAATTATTACTTCATGTCTTTGCAAAAGACATTTTGTAACATTTAAGATTTCTGCTAATTGCACAAGGTACATTATCATGCAAAAGAATGTTAGTGAAGGTTGAAAGGACAAACCAACTATTCTCGTACATCACCGTAATTATGCAGCCCCATGTTCGAACAATTACATTTATGTAGACCCACTGTTAAAATCAATGTTACTTGTACAGCTAGTCCTTAATCAATGGAATCAGTCAATTTACCATGGTCACATCCTTCTTCTTAATTAAGACAGTGATATCTCTGGAGCGCAGGGCCTCAAAGAGATAAATAAGTACAGAGGTTGGGAAATGTCAAAGAGGTGACTCCCCGATTTCACTGCTGACGAACTTAGGAGGAGATAAGACAGTTCCTTCAGTTCAGGGAAGCTGCACCGTCTTCTAAAGAGATGGCTTAGCATTCATTAAGAAAAGAGCAGGTAGGAGTGTCTGACAGAAAGAGCGCTAATGAGCATTCAACACGCGTATCCTTCATAGTCATACTCGGAATTATGAAGGTTGTGCCACCTAAGCCAATTTTAATTAGAGCGAGCATGGACCTCCTTGGACAGTTAGCCTTTCTTTCCAAAATCCATTTCAATATGGTGTCATTTTGTTGTCATAATCAAAATGGCAAAGTGATGGAATAACCTACTTAAAATGTCTGTGGTGTTAAAGCAGATACGGCAAACATTCTCTAATGACACACGTAATAAGGGTATTACCTGGAGACGGTGACAGCATGCTCTCTGTTGTCATTGGAGCAGGAATAATGATAGAGGTGACGGTAGAGGTCTTCAAA